>APFE031194012.1:55229-99033 GCA_000404065.3 Pinus taeda | reverse complement strand
GAAATACGAAGAGCTACAACAACAACTTCGGGATATTAGTCAGTCCGAGAGCCAGGCCTTCGAAGGATGGAAAAAGGAACAAGAGAAGGTTGCTAAGGTAACTCGTCGATTAGATAGTGTTGTTAAGCAGATGGACACTCTGTGTTCCTTGTATAATGACGTTTTGACTTGTAGGGCCCCTGCTAAGAATTATGCTTTATTTTTGCTTGAACGATATTTGCAATTGAAAATAAAAGCCGTTAGGGAAGGTGCACCTATCCACATCAACACTGTTAATGATTTTATAGATTGTTGCAAGCATTACGGAATTAAGGTTCAAAGGTTATTGTGCAAGTTTTACTTGCACAACCTCATGCTAGACCAGGAAATTGATTTAAATCCTGGCCCTTTTGTTGGCAATATACAATTCCAAGCCTTTATCTCATTTGGGGTTAATCAGCTGAAATGGCTCAAAGCTTATAACACCTTTCAGAGACAGGAGAATAGCCTAGACTTATGGGTACGAGCCGAACCTAGAGACCTAGTGACGTTATGGAGAGAGCATAGGAGCCTTATGAGGATCCCGGGTGTCATCGAGATATTAGGACCCATGCACGAAGACTTGATCCGACATGGTCTGGAATATTTCCTGACTATTAAAGACCTTGCCATCGATGTTGCAAAATTTCAATACCGGACCTCTAGCCCAAATATCCAGCTTAGGGAACCATTCAAATACGTGAATTTTGAGTTGGCTTCCAGCCGATTGAACCTTTATGGGTAACGGATTCTGAAAGCAGGGCCATCCTGGTTGGGGTATCGATTTCGCAGTCCAATTACTTGGCACCCTGCACCCGGATATCAGGCCTTGTATGAAATGCCTACGGATCAAATAAATCAGTTCTTTGATAATCTAGTTGCTCATCACGGTTGTCGACCTCCTCGCGAGATCCCCTCTCCGGCCTATTCTCTCACCGCCTTGCATGTTAACTATAATGTTTTCATGAGGGCATGAAATAGGGTAAGCAGGGGGGTGTGTGGAGCACTTGGAAGGTATGCTTTTGACAAGCAATTTAGTGGCTTTTCAATAATATTTGTAACCTTTTCTGCCTTATAAATTCAAAAGAGATAAAGGATTTTAATAAAATGTGCAAGAATTGACAAAGGAAGCTCAATTACTAATAATTGTCATTTTTCTATGCAGGAAGACGTGGAAGCAAGGAGTTGCCATCCAAAAGCGAGAAGCAGAGGAATAATAACTGTTGTCCCTCCAGAGGGGAACCGGATGCGAACAAGATCGAGAAAATCAGAGCTGAATAGCCCAGGAAAGGAAGGAGGGATACCAAGTCGGCGAACGCGAGAAAGAAAAGCGAAGAATTAACTGATTGGCGAATCTCTCAGGATCTTCGATCCTGAGGGATCGTTATTTTACTTATCTTTGTTATATAGATACCTCCGTCATTACTTTTATATAAAGGAACAGCGTCATTGAGCAAGAGGACTACTGTTTTATAATTTTAAGTTTCAAAACAAAACTTTGATCATCGAGTCTCACTGAGACCTGGTTTTGTTATACATTTGTTGACGCATTAATATAAAAGACTTGGTGTTTATTTCATCTCTGCAACTGGAGTAATCTAAGGCAGTGTACCATTGGCAGCTAAGGGCCCGGCTCCGAAGGACACTTGCTTTTGTATCATTATACTGCGATTTGTGTGTGGTTTGTTTATCTTTATTACTCAGTAATATGATACATTTTTCATATGATATGCTATGCTCTATTATGATCAATATATGAATGATTTCTCCATGTAATGACTCTGCACTGTATAATTGGATCTATTCAGGGTTGAATTGCGTCTTTAATCAGCTATTTCTGTAACAGAGTGTCGGTATGAATGTTACTGTCATTGGATCCATGTGAAATAATACTTGTTGGGACTTTAAAGTAATGTTACTCTGTTTAGAAACATAGTTATATCATCCTTCATTCTCAAATTACTATATTAGTATAGAGCATGTATATATGGTGGATGGTTGTTGTTCCATAATTCATCAATGAATGTTGTTTCATAAAGTATATCTTATCTAGTTTACTTGAAGAGAAAATCAGAGTGTGAATCAGTTGGTTTTAACTCGCGAGATTCAGTTCTTTCGATTGTTGTTCCATTTACTGTTGTTCCATTTCCATTTTGCTATTCCATTTTATCTTCTGTTGTTTTATTTACTTGCCTTTGTTGTTTTGGTGTGAGAGAAGGTCTAAGGCTGTAGTGAGCCTCAGCAAGATGTTGCCTAGCTCCCAGACCTATAAGTCCATGCTCTAATTTCCTTTTTATCAGTTTCTAGAGGGATGGGTTATTGCTTCCGTACCCTTGACTGATCAACTATCTTGTGTGATTCTATCTTTTGGATTAGTTTAGTTACAGCTTAGCATCTGTTTTCTTTTGTATCTTCTGAACACTATACTACTAAGCATTACTCGGACAAATAGCCTCGGATTAAGCTACTCTTTGCAATAACAAAACGTTCCCAGATTGACTTATTAATGTGGAATAATTAGAGGTGTGAGAGACCCTAGTTATAGCTCTACAATACAATTGTTGTTTCAGTGTGTTGTTCAAGTTTTACAAGTGTCGCATTCCTCCCAAGCTTTTTTGCCTACACTTCTGCTGGGTCTTTTTGCTCATGCATGTTCTTCACGTTAGGTTCCTATACCAATAGAAGTCATAATTTTGAATGACTAAGGTTAAGCCTTGTAATATTTTACATACCTTTGCTTTCTGCAAATGTTTTCCATATTAAAAATTAAAAAATGTAAAGAGGGTATTGTTAGCCCCCTAATTTTCTCTCTTTTTGCCATTTTCCCCTTCCTAAATCATAACCATCTACCGTTGTTTTACCTCTTTTATACACCCTCATCTTGCACCAGTCCAAGCACGGTGACATATTTCATATAAACTTTATTTTTCATACTTTGAATTTAACTTAGCATTATTTAATCATTTATTACATGATTTCTTACTTTTCATCACTCTTTGTAACTTATCGATATCTCCAATGTTTATTTGGTAGTTAGAGTACTTACCGTGACCGGTGATCCTAGTGCAGGTTCAGACCTTGCACCATTGCTGGCACAGTAAATCCTTGTAGCAGATCCAAACCTCCTTGATCAACACTTCATTTTGAGTAGCTTCAACCACGATAAGAAGATCGATCCAAAGGCAGCCGAGATCGAATCTCCTCGTTTTGAGTAGCTTCAACCATGACAGCAAGATCAATCCAAAGGCAGCCGAGATCAAAACACCTCATTTTGAGCAGCTTCAACCACGATAGAAAGATCTATCCAAAGGCAGCCAAGATAGAATATATGAAGGACGAAAGCTGGAGATTGGCTACGGCCAGTTTTGCTAACTGTCTAATTTTCAAAGCTGAAAAACTAAATTCTACGTTTGGTTATGTAATCAGTTGAATGATCTATTTTGGCCTTTGGCCAAAGATCTATATAATGTAGAATGTAAATAGGACTAGGGAGAAATTTTTTCGATAGAACAGAAACACAGCCAAAAAGGCGGTAATAGGTTGATGTATTTTGTTATCGCCCGAATCTGGGCTGGACGATGTATTAACATATGTACTTGCCTCAGTGAACTAATAAAAGGGAGCTCCACCTCATGTTTCACAAATCGCGTTTCTGTATTTGATCTAATGAATTGATTAAAGTATTGAGCAGTGTTTTTATTTGAAGGGGAAACGTGTTGGTTGGCTAGGGCCCAGCCAACCCAGCATGTTTACCCCATTTCCTGTTTTCTTGTAATTTTTGTTTACATTGTCAAGTGTGATTTAATTTTAAGCACATGCATTCATGTCTGAGTGAAAGCGGATCTGTTGTGTGAAGTAGAAAAATTCCCTTTCCTGCACTTGATTTCAGATTGGTTTTCCTCCGCCTGGTCCAAGCAAGAGAAATAGCCCTACACCAGTGCACGTTGGTGTGATATCTCCTTTTCTACAATTCTGTTTGATTGGTTTTCCCCACCTAGTCCAAGCAGGGGAAATGAACCTGCACCAGTGTGCATTGATGTGATGCAGCAAGCCTTCTTAGTCTACTTCCCACAATCTTCTTTCTTTCATTAAATTCTTATGACAGGATAAATGTATATTGATTGTTTCTTTATTCCTGCACTCTATTAAGATCAAAAGCATTCACTTTTTATATGTGCAATTTGATTTAACAGTATAATAGCACTTGCAATAATTAAGCACTCATTCTAAGAATTAAATGCTAAATGCAGGAAGCTCTGATGTGGTGCAAGAACTAGTTTCTTGCCACGGGATCTTAGTGTTTTGAACCTGGAAAATTTCAAGCCCTTGTAGGAAGTAAAAAGCCTTTAGTAAAGACACTATTTATACCTTCTGCATAAATCTTTGTTCCTGCACTAGTGCAAGCGAGACTGCAATAGTACAGGACAGATTAGTGCAAGAAGGAAATCTCTAAAGGAGCAAGTTTAAGGGCCCATCTGATAAGACTGCTAAGTGTCTCTGCTAAAGAAAAACACATACTCAGTAGTTAAACAATAATTAGCTAGAGTGGTTTCCCTTTATCTTTAATTCCCTCTTGCAAATGCATTCTTCCTTGTTCCAGTGTTAGATTATTTTGATGGTTTAAGTTGCCTTTTTTTATTTTTAATTTGATTCTGCAATCTTTCATTTGAAGAAAGTCAGGATTTATATTAGGAAGATTCATACCAACTGTGGCATTTCCTGTGCTTCGTCTCTAAGTTTACGAATCCTCCGGGTTGACAAGTTAAGTGTTGAGGAGTTTGCTTAAGTGTAATTCCTACACCCAACATTTTGGCGTTGTTGTCGGGGAGGCGGACCATGAATATTGTGTGGAAGGGACTGGTGAAAACCAGGTAAGTGGAGAACAATCCACTTTTGTGTTTCCAATTGTGGATCCTGATACTGTGGCACAAATGAAGAATATTCCACCATCAGCTCTCCCTCATTTCCATGGTTAAGTTCATGAATATCTTGACTCTTTTCTATTCGAGTTTGATATTCTGTGTGGAAGTTATGATTATTTAACTGATGCTCAGAAGTTAAAATTATTTCCCGTTACTCTCAAGGACTTGGCTCTATGCTGGTTTATGGGGTTAGGAGGAAACACTATAACCTCTTGGGATCATATGAAGAGATCATTTTTGTCTAAATATCAAGAATATTGCAAAACTCGGGACATGCAGGATGAGATTTTTACAATCATATAGGATGATGATGAAAATCTTGAAGATTACCTAGAAAGATTTATGTATATTTTACAAAGGTCGAAACATAAGTTTGATCCTCGTACTATTAGAACCTTGTTCTTAAGAGGATTTACTAATAATGCTAGAAATAATTTAAATCTATTAGGACAAGGTGATATTTCTCAGCAAACTTTTGAACAAATTTGTGAATTATGCAGGGAATCTTCAACAAATCAGTATAGATCCAGTACAGGAACTCGAAATAGAAATAAAAAAACTGAATCTACTAATGCTATAATTATTGGACTAGAAAATAAATGGAAAACATGAAAATTGATATAATGAACACTGTTACCAAACAGTGGGACTCTTTAAAATTTCAGCAAAATCTCATGAAGGAACAAGAGTCATTATGTATTTTTTGTCCTAAATGTAGAGACAAGTATCCTCCTAAAGAGTGTCCTCTTAATTTGAAAGAAACTAATAAGTGTGTTATTTGTGCAGAAGACCATGTCATAGAAAAATGTCCCTATATACCAGGACTTAAAGCTGTATTTACAGGGGGACAGCCTGAAGCTGAATACTTGTATGCTATGGGAGAAAGAAGGAATTGGCCTCAGGTAGGTGTAGGTGTGGCTCCTGAATTTTCTCCACACTATTCTGGTTATAATTCACATGCATATTCTTATCCTAACACTAATCAGCAGTGGTAGTATGGGAATCAATATCAACATGTGCAACCTTCTCAACCATGGCAACAAGGTTGGAGAGGGCCAACTCATTCTCCATATTCCTACCATCCACCTATGCAATCATATCCATCTACGCATACACCTTATTCAATGCCTCAACTTCCGAGTCAGCCTACTCCACCATTTCCTTTACCTCCACCTTTTCGACCTCCTCAATTTCCTGCTCAACCTATACCTAATTCTAACATTAATAAAGTAGTGCAAATGATCTATGTAAGAAACCCACCTTTACCATTTGAGTACCAATCTATTCCAGTTGGGGTTCATGATATTCAATTAAGATCGGGAAGGATTTTAACATCAGAAAATCAGAAGCAACCTATAGTGATTGATGAAGAGAAAGGAGAAGAGAAAACTCTTAACAATTCTCTGAAAGCTATCACTAAGCAACCCTTACCCTCTTAATCCTTGCCATCGTCTTCCAACCAGCCTCCCTTACCAGAGAGGCTAGTAATGGAAAGAAGTAATCATATCTCTGAGACTAGCTTGGCATCAGAGCTTTAGAATCTTTTCATTAAGATACCTTTGCTTCAAGCCATCAAATATTCCCCATTTGTATCAATATTATTAAGGAACTCTATCTCAAGAAACCTGGGAGGAAGATATTGGAACCCCAAACTATTCAATTTGTTGGTAAGGCAGCAGAGTTGATGACGGGATGTGTGTCTATGGAAAAATATAATGATCCCAGAAACCCTGTTGTCTCAGTTCAGATTGTGTGTCCTTGTCTCTAATGTTCTTATAGACCTGGGTGCATCCATCACTGTCATGACTAAGAAAACCATGGATCAACTTCGGTTATCTCATCTTCGCCCTACTCCCACTATGCTTGAATTAGCATATAGATCTAAAATTAAGCCAGAAGGAGTATTGGATGATGTGATCATCTCATTAGATTCTTGGAAATATCCTGCTAATTTCATTGTGCTTCAGCCAAAGAACCCAGTAGGAGGACATCCCTTGATCTTGGGTCGACCATGGCTTGCTACATCCGACGCATATATTGGATGTCGTTCTGGTGATATGTATATTTCGCATGGAGATTCTAGGAAGAAATTTGGCTTATACCCCCTTGCCACATCCATTCAGGACCTTCGAGATACTTTATGGTTGGATCAAAGTAGTGATGAGGAGACTCAACCCATTTCCCTCCTCCATCATTATACTAGGTCTTCACAAGAAGATGAGATTCAATATTTCCTGAATAATCTAGACGTTATGCCTAATTTTGAGACATTGAGCCAGATTTTCAGCCTAGATTTTCAATATAATCATGATTCTCATTCTTCTATACCGCTACATTTGATCACTCCCTTGAGTACTCCTGAGCCTAATACTACTCTTGTTGAGATTAGCCCTAGAAAATCCTTGCATATTAGTTCAGATTTGGACTCATCTCAGCAGCAGCAGCTTGTGAATTTGTTGCAAAACCATCTTAGTGCCTTTGCTTAGGCTATAAATATATGAATGGTATTCCTCCTGAAAATTTTACACATCATACCTATATTCAGGAAGGAATACGACTTGTCTGAAAACCCCAAAGGTGAATGAATCCATCTCTAAGAGATATTGTGAAGGAAGAAGTACAGAAACTCTTGGATGCCGGTTTTATCTATCCTATTTCTGACAATCAGTGGGTCTCTCCATTAGTGCTAGTACCTAAGAAAGATGGAAGATGGTGTATTTGTATTGATTATCAAGAATTAAACAAAGCCACTCTCAAAGATTATTTCCCTCTCCCTTTCATTGACCAGGTGCTTAATACCCTTGAAGGAAAGAAATATTTTTCCTTTTTGGATGGCTTCAGTGGCTATAACCAGATATAGATTGCACCCGAAGATCAGGATAAAAATACTTTTACATGTCCATGGGGTACATTTTCTTATAAAGTGCTTCCCTTTGGTTTATGTAATGCCCCGGCTACCTTTCAAAGGGCATTCCTAGCCATTTTTGTTGATCTAGAATTTGTAGAAATTTATATGGATGACTTTTTTGTGTTTGGTGATTCTTTTCAGGAAGCTCTCAAAAATCTGGAGAAAATACTTCTTCATTGTTAGGAAGCGATCTCACCTTCAGTGACATGAAATGTAGATTAATGTGCAAAGTGGGAGTGGTACTTGGCCATTTGATTTCTGGTAAAGGTATCCAATTTGATCCAGCAAAGATTGAAATCATTCTGCATCTTCCTGCACCCAAAACTCAAAGGGAAGTAAGAGGTTTTTTAGGACATGCTGGTTATTATATAAGATTCATTGAAAAAATTTCTAAGATAGTTTCCCCTCTTTTCCGACTTCTAGCTAAGGATAGTGAATTTTCTTAGACCACAACTTGCCAACAGTCTTTTAAAACATTGAAGGAAAAGTTAGTACATGCACTTGTTTTGAGAGGTCCTAACTGGTCCCTACCTTTTCACATTTCCTCTGATGCTTCAGATTTGGCTATTGGTGCAGCTTTAGGACAAGAGGAAAATAAGCAATCCTATGCTATTTATTATATTAGTAGGAATTTGTCTTCCGCTGAATTAAATTATACAATTACAGAGAAAGAGTTTTTCACTGTAATTTTTGCAATTAATAAGTTTAGGCACTATATTACATTATATGAAGTATTTGTACATACTGATCATTCCACGATTAAATATTTGATGAACAAACCATTGACTAGTGGTAGAGTGACTAGGTGGTTACTATTGTTGTAGGAATTTAATATTACTATTGTTGATAGACCAGGAAAATATAATGTTGTAGCAGATTTTCTTTCTAGATTAGATAATCCTAGTGAAGCAACTCTTGTTAATGATGATTTTCCAAATGAACATATTTTTGCTATGTCAACAGATTCTTTGTGGTTTGCTGACATTGCTAATTACTTGGTTACTGGAAAAACACCACCCCACTTGTATGCTCGTGAAAAGTGGAATATTATTCAGAAAAGTGTTGCATACTCTTGGATTCAAGGAGATCTATTTTACATTGGTCCATATCTGATTATCCATAGGTGTGTAAGAGAGGAGAAAGTGTTTGACATATTGAAATCTTATCATGGTGAACCTTGTGGAGGCCACTTTGCTAATAAGTGGACTACATATAAAATATTGCATGCTGGTTACTTTTGGCCTTCCTTGTTTAAGGATTCCAAACAATATGTCAGGCGATGTGATAGTTGTCAATGAATGGGCCAGCCTAATCAAACCAATGAAATGCCTTTATGCCCCCAAGTTATGATTGAGCCATCTGAAAAATGAGTTATTGATTTTATAGGGCCAATAAATCCAACGTCATTAAGTAAAAAGCATATTTTGGTTTGTATAGATTTTGTTACAAAACAGGTAGAAGCTAAAGTTGTTTCCTTTGCTACAGAAAAAGTTGTTGTTGATTCTCTTTTTACTGAAATCTTTACTAGATTTGGTGTTCCTAGAGAAATTGTTTCTGACAATGGTCCACAGTTTATTTCTAATCTGGTAAAGGGTGTGATGGAGCAATAAAAGATCTAGCACAGGAAATCCACACCATATCACCCACAAGCAAATGGCCAAGTGGAATCCACAAACAAAGTGATCGAGTCCATTCTTACAAAGACAGTAAATATGCATCGGAAAGACTGGGCTGAAAGATTACCAGAAGCTTTGTGGGCATATAGAACCACTTGGAGAAATAGCACGAGACATACACCATATGAGCTGGTATATGGCAAATAGGTTCTGTTACCAATTGAATTCCAAATCAAAACTTTCAGAACTGTAGTTCAGTTAGGACTAGATCTCTCTGAGGCACAACAAAAGCGTCTTCTCCAATTAAATGAGTTAGATGAATTTCGTAGGGATGTTATTCAGCAAAACATACTAATTCAGCATCAACGCAAAAGGTGGCATGACAAATCTATTAAGAAAAAGCAATTCCAACCAGGTGATTGGGTGCTCCTTTATGATTCTAGATTTAAAATTTTTAAAGGGAAATTACATACACGTTGGATGGGACCTTATGAAGTGATATGAGTATTCAAGAATGGAGCAGTAGAAGTTAAAACTATTGACAGAAAAATTCAGTATTCTTGGTAAATGGACACAGATTAAAGAACTATTTTCAGCCACTTGCTAGGAAGGATTTTACACAGCAAGTCCAACAGAAATTCGGGATGGTAGTTGTGAACGGTAATACCAACCTTTTGAAAACATGAATTCTTCCTCTTCTTTAAAAATAAAAAATAAAAATTTAAAAAGTAAAGAAAAAAAACGTTTTCCTGTAATTATGAAAATTAGTTGGTTGACATGATTGCAGAAGGATCAACCTGAAAACCAACTTGCTGGCAGGAAGATCAAAAATTTCTAATAAAAAGAAGATATTGCTTGATCTTTAGATATGCTAGTGACCACCAAGTAAAAGTAGGTTCAACAAAACCAACCTTTATACAATTGGGGTAATTAGCATGGATATTTTTATTCAAGTAATGCTTAATTTTTGCGGCAGTTATTTTTTCTTGCATCAATGCAGGCAGACCTTCTAGAATATTTTATGCCTTTCTTCATATTCCACTTTCGTAATATTCCCTCAGTTTTCTTCTTCAATCCCAGAATGATTAACCTTCCCATATTCTTCTGAATTTACCCTGTCCGTTTCGTAAAAACCCCACTTTACCCTTGAATTTTTTTCCCTATCCCACTTCTATTTATCCCCTCTTGTGGTACTATTCATGGAATCCCTGTAACAGAATTCCTTCCCATTCTGAAATTTCCCTTTTCCCACTTCTTTGTTCCCTCATGAATTCATTACAGGATCTCACATACAAAGAGCAAAAGGATATGCTCTAAAGCATCAAGAAAGGGTGAAGCGAATTTCTAGTACAAGTTGAGGAAGCCATGTTGGAAATCCAGACTATATTTTATTTAAATTACCTGTTCTTTTTTTTAGATATTATGCTTGCACTAGTGCAAGCATCTAATCCTATATAATAATGCAAGCATAATGGTACCAGCAGAATAGCATAGTTTAAGTCGTGCAAGCATGCACCATGTCAGAAACATAATACAATTTGTTCTTTTCATAGCATACGTCGTAAGAAATTGGTCATCATGAAAGTTTATAAGAAGTCCTTTCACTTAGTCGATGAGTACTTGTGCTATCATATTAACTAGGAGAAAATTATTTAAAGTACAAGGTGTTTTTAAGTTAAGAATCATGATCATTTTCGTAATGAAAGCTAAGTTATTTTTTTGAATTATGAAGGAGTGCGGAAGTGTTTAACAGTTGCTTGGATATAATTGCCCCTTTCCACCATAATCCTAAATGTCCTTCACTCATAATGATTACCTCACCTAGCCATTAAAACGCCACCACAAGAACCAATCTGGCATGATCTCAAAGGTGTCGTGCATCTACAGCTATTTCAGTGGAATGAATGGGTGATAAGATGGAAGGGATGGTGGATGGTTGGATCCCTATCTATAAGAACCAATTTTCCCGGTGTTGCATGTAAATTCTCGATTGTTCATAACCATCAAGCAGCGATGTCGCCTATTCGAAGTGAACCTTCGTCTCTTAGTAGGGTAGAATAGACTGCTAAGTATCGCAATAGTCTTGCACTATTGTGAGACTCGGGCTTTATTCATTTCTTGCAAAAGTTTGAAGGGCACAATAGTGAAGTGGCCTTACAGTTTGCTAGAAGTTTCAAAAATGGCCGAGTAAAAATTGGGCCCCTAAAATTTGAGGTTACGGAAGAGTTTATAGCAGCAGCGACAGGCTTGGAAAATACTGGTGAGCAGTGGTTTAAAAATTATAAACTAGAAAGGAAGCGATGGCAGTGTTTCATATTCGACAAGAAGATGAAGGTAGATTGGAAGGAAGGAGTTCCATGCAGTGCCTTGCTAGGACAGTGGCAAGACCTCCTTTTCATCCTACAAAAATTTGTAACCTGTGAGGGAAGGTACTCCCACACTTTTGTGTACCATTTTAGGATGTTGCAGCATTTCAAAGTCGCCCGGCACATCTAGTGGAGGATGAATTTCCCCTTTTTTTGCTTAAGAGCTTGGAAAAAAAGGCTAAGGGTGTGTAGGATGGACGGGCAGACCAGGCCGACAAGTTATATCACCACGACTTGATAAATATTTTGGCTCAGAAACAATTAGAAGTTAAAGGCATGACCTGGGAGGCACTGTTAAAACAGCTACATAAAAAGACAGTTGCTGGAAAGGAGACAGAGGACCCCGCTAGCACAAGCAAAGGTCTAAGTAAGAATGTAAAGGGGAGTCCTTCTTGCACCAATGCAAAAAGGAAATGACCTAAAAAATCAAAAGAAGAAACGGCCCCATCTTCAAATAAGAGAATCCTTTTATGCCACTAGTATAGGCACAAACCATCGAAGAAGACAACCTATCGGTCCTTGCAGACGTAGCAAAATTTGCAGAGGTCGAAGATGACACTCTGTTGGCAAATTTCATTAAAAGGACCTAGAAAAAGAATAAAGAATTTGGTGTAGGCAAAGAGCCACAGTCCCCATAGGACGTTGAATCCCCTTCTGCACCAGTGCAAGAAGAAGAAGAACAAGTGCAAGAAGAATAACCAGAAGAAGAAGAAATTCCTAATGTAACCATGAGGGATACTGAGGTCCCTGAGGAAGACACAGCCCTTGTCAAGACAAAAGAAGGAAGAGATTTGGTAACTCTTGCTGCTCGGATAGTTGAACTAAAGCTCCAAATGCAAAACTTCGAACAGCTCATAGCTAAAGCGTAGGAGGATAAAGAATAGTGTAAAGAAGAATTAACGGCGAAGATCCAAAAAAAGAAAGGAGAAGTTAGATTTTGCAAGTACCGAGCTACACAATGTTTCAAGTGACTTAAAAAGGTGACAAAGAAACTAAAGAACATCAAAAAGAAGAAGTCTGAAACATTGTAGGCTGATGTCAGTATGCCAGAGCAGGATTGAGCTGGAATGCTCAAATTTTTGAAGGTTTTTGCAAAGGTAAAGAGTTGTGTGAGGACACACAACAGCTTAGGGATGGGAGGATATTAGCCCCCTAATTTTCTCTCTTTTTGCCATTTTCCCCTTGTTAAACACACACATGGCAGAAAGCATATGAAAGATAAAACATGAAAGTACATTTTTTATTAACAAATGATATACATTTATAGTACATGGTGTGACCATTGGGTTCCGCATCCCAAGGTCTCTTGGACTTCCTTAGTCTATACTGATTCCACACTAACCCATAGAGGATTAGGTGTCCAACATTCCCCCCTTAATCCGAAGAGTTATGTATGAGTCAAAGAAGAGAGATGTAATACAAAATGTGCAAAAATGCATGGAAACACTAGGTTGAATGTGCTCTCTGAAATGTTGGTACAAAGGGTGGTGGTCTAAGGATGACCACCAACATTGGAATGCTTAGTGAAATTCCTAGAACTCTTCCAAAACTGGAAAGAAGTTGAAGACTTCTGCTAGAGGAAGTGCTCCTATTGTTTTGAAGAGGGAAACCTTCAACCATGAAAGGGAGGTCTCACCCCGCATAAAAGGGGAACTTCAACCTGAAAAGGGAAGTCTCAACCTATGATGGTTTAAGGATGACCAACAACTCTAGAATGCTTAATGCAATTCTTGGAACTCTTCCAAAACTGGAAAGAAGCTGAAGTCTTCTACTAGAGGAAGTGTCCCAAATTCTTGAAGAGGATTACCAACTGAAGGCATGATCAGGGGCTTTTCTCTGGCTACTACAACTCTGAAACTGGTGTGGCAGGTTGTGGCTCAGGCTCGCTTGATGTGGCTTTGAAGCTTGTAGATGACCATCATTCCCCCCCCTGTCAGATACAAGATGAGATGATGAAGAAAACTCAACTGCAAGACTGTTCAATACTCTTGAATAAGTTTTGACATGTCACTAAAATATCTTATTGGCTATTGATGCCCATTGCCAAGAAGCGATCCATCCAAGATGAATCTTTTTTCTTGCAGGAGGTTTGTTTTTGAAGCATCTGTTTGAAGAATGACTAGTTTTATGACAGTTCTTACATGGATGAAGATCAAAATAGTGATCTTTCAGATGGCCAACTCGGTCACAGTGTTGGCATTTCACAATCTATTTCTATGGAAGAGGGGCAGAATCTAGAACAGTTGAAGGTGAACTGTCATGAGGAGCGGGTGAAGATGAACCGTCCTGAAGAAATCCAGCACTTTGAAATTGGATTGGTTTGGAGTAGTCTGGAATATGAAAGGACACGCCCTTGTTATATCCAAGACCAGTTCTATGCTTGTTGTGGACAAGTTGTTCCCAAGGTTTGATGATGGACTTGGGAAGTGCAAACTGAACTTCTACATCTGCATGCAAATCTACTTCTAAAATGAGCACTGGATCTGAATCAACTTGCTGCTTATGGGAGTCTGTTTCATTTTTCTGAACAGAAACAGGTTCAGAATGATGACTCCAATGCTGTAATTCTTCCTACTACAGTTGAGATTCAAGCTGCAAAAAATCAATATGTTCTTGTGCATATTGTAGACAGGTCTAAATTTCAAAGAGAGAGTCTTTGTTGATTTTGACTATGCTTTCGACACTAGAATGTATTAGTGTATTCAGTAACTCTAATACTCCATAAAGTCTTCCCATTTTATCAACAAATCAAACTCTGTTAAATACACTTATTTTCAAAGATACTAGAAGTTGCTCCAATTTCTATTTGCACCAAGTTTTGGCTGAATGGTGAAATCATACAACTTTTGGAATAAGGGGATAACTTCTATATACTTTAATACTATATGGGAACTTCAACGCTAAACACAAAAACCATACTGAGTTTTAAATTCTTTTCCACAACTAGGGCAGCAGCAACTGCAAATAATAATCCCCCGGCACTATATTATAGAAATACGCTGCCCTGGTACACAGATAATGACTCAGCTCTCAAGGTTTAGGCCACACAAATCTATTCAGCCATATAAATTAGACAAATATAATATATATTAGTCCATGGATGAAGAGAGGAACACGAACTATTAAATAGAGGATATATATGCCTTTGGTATAAGGAAAACACGCCTCGAACTGATGTCACACTTCGACCGTTTCGGAAAAACCCTTAACGAGCTTATAAATGTGTAGTAACTCGGCTCGGGACAGTGCTATCGTAATAAAATAAAGCCACAAGAAAAAATGTTGCTTTTATAAGTCCAGGTACGCACCAACTAGAGATATTTTGGCTAGCTAGACAATATTAATTTGCCCCTCCAAGAGATAAACTCAGTCAGCAATATTAGAAAGGGAAAACTCTTTACTTTCATCAAAGAACTCATCCTTGGAGAATTTAGTGAACATGGCATATTTAATAAGTTGATATTCGATCTCTGAACTCAATATTTCTCTCAGAACTCATCCTGGGTATATATGTAGTGACAACCAAACCTCTTTTTGTGAGCAAAACTTCGTCCAGGTGCTAAATGGGGACTTGGTCTATAGAGTTAAGGGAAACTAGTTCTTCTTGGTGAGAATTTTATACCAAAATAACCATGGAAAAGCTCAGCTTCTTTGACTGAAGAAATTTTGTCCCATAGCCTAGAACTTAGACCCCTTTTTACTGGTAAACTCGGTCACAACGATGGAGAATTTGGAAATTCACTTGGCATAAATAATCTTTGGAAATGCACCAACAATTCAGCCACTAAATCTAAGTGAATGAACCCAAATTGAAGGACTCAGCCCCAGCGCTATTCAAGAAGCATTGCAATTATTCCAATAACTGTTGTAAATCTGGGTACAATGGTTGATTCGATGTATCATTTCAACTCTACAATGACACATATACACTCAGAATTTGCTCCTTTATGTATAACACATCAAAGCATCCTAGAACTGGAGATACAATGACTTAATAAGGCTGGAATCATTCAATTCAAACAAGCCACATGCTGCCTTTAGAGCTACAACATTATACGCAGCCCATGGTGCACAAGTCCTGCAATCCCACCAGTTCAGTTCTCCTCTCCAGATTTTGATCTCTATTTGGAAATGGCTCCACGCAGCAGGATAGCAAGAAATGGCTCAGTTTTATGTTGGTGTACCTCCAAACACACCAGCAATCCTAAGGAATGGCTCGTGGCCTCTATGAAGACAAATTTTGACCTAAGAAAAGAGAGCAGAGTGATTCAACCTCCAAGAATAGAGAAATTTTCACCTCCAACTCCAGAACACGTTCTACCCTTGTCTAGAGGATTCGCCCAACAAAAATGTGAGGAAATCTTGTCCTTCTCCAGCTGTAGGAATGGCTTCAATTTTGGCTTAAGTCCGCTACCTGAAAATTGAAGAAATAGGAATAGGAACAAAAGGAGTGTATGGTGATGTTATGAGTATGGAAGCCGCAAGAGCAGCGTATGGAATCCACAAAAGCTAAGGGAGTCGAGGGAGTAGTGTATGGGAACTGCAAACTACTATAGGTGTATCTTTTAATTTTGTTTTTCCAGAACAAATTATACAGCGCTCAAGCACTAAAACAGACTTCAAAAACCAACTAAAACGAACTTCAAAAACCTTTATATCGGACCCAGAATTTAACACATTGTTGATATATAACAATATGTAAATTGCATTATCGCACAAGCAATCTCTTCTTCCTTGAAATTTGAATATACAGATAGAAAATAGGAACAGTAGAACCTCATAATTACTCCAGGGAGAAGAACTGAATATAATGGGTTATTTGGTGGAGGACTTCAGCTCCCAACGACCAAGAACAAACCCAGAAATTATTTCTTGAAATATCAGTAACCAAGGCAAGCTATGGAACTCTCCTCGGGAAGCTTCAGCACCTACTTTCTTCTAAGAGCGTTCATATTAGCTATCATTAAATCCAATGCAGCTTAGAAAATAAGCAATGGCCATTGATACACGCGTAGTAGGGATAATCTCTAGATTTGGTTCGAATTAGCCTAGCAAGCATGTCCCTTACTGTGTTTACCCAGCTCTATGTACAAAATGCAGTCTTCTTATAGTCCAAAAATCGTGGTCTCTTTGGATGTGGGTTTGACCAGGATGAGAGTTAAAAACTTACCCCTTATTTGAGCAAACAACCTATCCTCATTTATCAATGTTTGGACTAGAGTGTGTGGCGTAAACTCATCCCAAAAAACTTCAGTGTACAGTGGTGCCTTGGCTCCTCAAATGACCCAGAAAATCATATTCTCTAGCAGTATAATTTTTTTTTTTACTAAAACGACTCATTTAGATGAACTTGAAGTTGTGGTTCTCCATGGTTCTATCAACCTCAATATTTCTCAAGAAATTTGTCAGGTTGAATGCAGAACACGGCAGAACGGCAATGGCGCCAGGTGCTAGGTTTGTATGGGTATGGCAACCGATGGGCAGAGCTGAGCATTTTGTATGAAGGTGGAGCAGCGACAAGAGCAGCGTAGTAGAAGGAACAGGCTAGTGGAATAATAGTGAGTCGCAGGGGTATAATGATGCGTTCAGGCCAGTGGAAGCGTCAGAGCTTTCAGGGTTTTCTATTTGGGTTATTCTGCACAGAGAATGCATCTAAAATATGGCTGATAGGATTTCAAAATAGAGAATTTAAGTCGCTGAGGGCCAGAACTGCTCACAATAGAGGAATGGCAACGCTGATAGAGGTAACAACCTCTATTCTAAGAAATGCTTAGAAATGTATAATCAAGAGGAGAGCATTTGTTTACAAAGGCCATAGAAACAGGTGGCTCACACTTGAGTAGGGTAGGATATCACCCGCTCTGATACCATGTTAAACACACACATGGCAGAAAGCATATGAAAGATAAAACATGAGAGTACATTTTTTATTAACAAATGATATACATTTATAGTACATGGTGTGACCATTGGGTTCCACATCCCAACATCTCTTGGACTTCCTCAGTCTATTTTTCTTCCACACTAACCCATAGAGGATTAGGTGTCCAACACCCCTTCCTAAATCATATCCATTTTACCACTATTTTATCTCTTTTATACACCCTCATCTTGCACCAGTCCAAGCACGGTGACATATTTCGTATAAACTTTTTTTTTCATACTTTTAATTTAACTTAGCATTAATTAATCACTTATTACATGATTTCTTACTTTTAATCACTCTTTGTAACTTATCGATATCTCCAATGTTTATTTAGTAGTTAGAGTACTTACCCTGACTGCTGATCCTAGTGCATGATCAGATCTTGCACCATTGCCAGCACAGCAAATCCAAACCTCCTTGATCACCGCTTTGTTTTGAGCAGCTTCAACCACAACAGCAAGATCGATCCAAAGGCAGTCAAGATCAAATCGCCTCATTTTGAGTAGCTTCAACCACATTAATAAGATCGATGCAAAGGTAGTCGAGATCAAATATCTGAAGGACGAAAGCTGGAGATTGGCTACGGCCAGTTTTGCTAACTGTCTAATTTTGAAGGCCAAAAAGCTAAATTTTTATTTGGTTATGTAATCAGTTGAATGATCTATTTTGGCCTTTTGCCAAACATCTATATAATGTAGAATGTAAATATGACTAGGGAGAAAGTTTTTTCGATAGAACAGAGACACAGCCAGAGAGGCGGTAACAAGTTGTTGTATTTTGTTATCCCCTGAATCTAGGCTAGACGATGTATTAACGTATGTACTTGCCTCAGTGAATTAATAAAAGGGAGCTCCACCTCATGTTTCACAAATCACATTTCTGTATTTGAGCTGATGAATTGATTAAAGTACTGAGCAACGTTTTTATTTAAAGGGGAAATGCGCTGGTTGGCTAGGGCCCAACCAACCCAGCACGTTTACCCCATTTCCTATTTCTTGTAATTTGTGTTTACATTGTCAAGTGTGATTTAATTTTAAGCACATGCATTCCTGTCTGAGTGAATGCAGATCCATTGTATGAAGTAGATAAATTCACTTTCTTGCACTTGATTTCAAATTGGTTTTCCTCTGCCTGGTCCAAGTAAGAGAAATAACCCCGCACCAGTGCACATTGGTGTGATATCTCCTTTTCTGCAATTCTGTTTGATTGGTTTTCCCCACCTGGTCCAAGTAGGAGAAATGAACCTGCACCAATGCACGTTGGTGTGATGTAGCAAGCCTTCTTAGTCTACTTCCCGCAATCTTCTTTCTTTCATTAAATGCTTATGACAGGATAAATGTATATTGATTGTTTCTTTATTCCTGCACTTTGTTAAAGTCAGAAAAATTCACTTTTTATGTGTGCAATTTGATTTAACAGTATAATAGCGCTTGCAACAATTAAGCACTCATTTTAAGAATTAAATGCTAAATGCAGGAAGCTCTGATCCAGTGCAAGAACTAGTTTCTTGCCACGAGATCTGAGTGCTTTGAACCTGGAAACGTTTAAGCCCTTACATGAAGTAAAAAGCCTTTAGTAAAGACATTATTTATACATTGTGCATAAATATTTGTTCTTGCACTAGTGCAAGCAGACTGCTATAGTACAGGACAGATTAGTACAAGAAGGAAATCTCTAAACGAGCAGGTTTAAGGGCCCATCTGATGAGACTGCTAAGTGTCTTTGCTAAAGAAAAACACACACTCAGTAGTTAAACAATAATTAGCTAGAGTGATTGCCCTTTATCTTTAATTCCCTCTTGTAAATGCATTCTTCCTTGTTCTAGTCTTAGATTATTTTGATGGTTCAAGTTGCCTTTTTTTCTTTTAATTTGATTCTGCAATCTTTCCTTTAAAGAAAGTAGGGATTTATATTAGGAAGATTCGTACCAACTCTGGCATTTCTTGTGCTTCGTCTCTAAGTTTATGGATCCCCCATGTTCACAAATTAAGTGTTGAGGAGTTTGCTTAAGTGTATTTCCTGCACCCAACAGGTATGTCCTAAAAGAAATATCAAAGGACAAAAAGAATAAGAGAAGGTCAAAAAATGAAAATATATGAACCCCAAAAACAAAAAGAGACCATGAAAGTGTGCAAGTCTAAATGCCACTACTATTTACTTTTATGCATAATAATGATTGTGTGTAGCTTTTTATTCATGCCACAATCCATGGTAATCAAACTGTTTAATATTGATTATATTATGCTTTGAATTTTATGTCTATAATTAGATAATAAAATCTGACCAAACAATTTAATCTTGGAAAATCATTAGATATGTAGAGAAAATAAAAGGAGCTCATCAGTTTAATGTGAGCCCTTGGGTGATATAAGGTTAGAATTAGATAGTTTTTTTTTCAAAAGAAAAATGAATGATAAGGGTTTGCTAGTCTAAATGCACCCAAATAAAATGAACAAAAAATGGTAGGGTGAGTAATGGGTAAGTAGAAGAAAGGTTGTTGAAGTATAAAGTTGATTGGATAAAAGCATATTTATTATGCTTGATTATTTATTTCAATGTGCATGATCATTTAAGAAGGAAAAAACAATGGTTTACAAGTTCATTTAATTAACTCCCCTTCATTCCTTTCACCCCTTTACTTACTAATTTCCCCATCCACAAGTATGTTCTAGTACTTAAATCCTTCAAGTCATAAAGGCTCATAGCATTCCTCTGACTTTTGGTGGGACCGGACCCTCGGCTTAATGACTTATGGACATCAAGTGTTAGAATCCCCTTCATAGAATTCATTTTCCCTTCATTACCCTAATAAAACCCATTTTCCTAAGGTTAAACTTCATTTGCCTAGAAAAAGTAAAGCAACTCCATTTTAAATCACTTTTCATTCGAAAAACCCACAAAAAATATTTTATCCTAAGCATAAAGTGTGTGTACAAACATTACCTTTTTACTTAGGGGTATATCCACTCTACTCATCACATTTCATATTAATTTTTTATATAATTATGTTAATCCTGATATACCTTTTCCTGTATATTAATTAAATCCCCTATATAAATATCCCAACCCTTAGTTTAATTATAAAATATAGTTGACCCCATATGCTACGTGTCAAGCATGGAGGTAGATTGGGTGACCCCTTCGAAATACCACTTCCTCCATAAAAGCGGTGCCATGGCCTGGGAAACCGCCTCCTCTCTCAACTTGATAAACCACCTGCTATTCATTCATAAAATTGCTTGCAAAAAGTGACCATTGAATAAAAAAAACGTAGAGAAGCCCTTTTTCATTTTTTTTCGCTCGAGCTCTTTGAAAACCTCTGCAAACCAGTGCGACACCTGCAAATGTGAAAACTACCAATTAACCCCATTTCAGTCCTCAAAGAAGCTGTAGAGACCACCTTCAAAGCTCTCTGAGCCCTTTCAACCTTCAAATGTCATCTAGAACACTAGTTTGAAGTCAATTCACCTAAACTCTAGGAATTTGTGAACGAACTACCATACACCCTTTCAAAATTTTGAAAACATTCACTCTTAAAGTGCTTTAATTAAGTAAAATCAATTGAAAAATACTTTCAAGTTAACACCACATACCCAAGCCCTTCTCAAAGTTTCCAAATTTCCTTCCAACCCTCTGATACAACCCTACACTACCAAATTCAAATCCACAAAAACTAAGTTATGGTTGCCCCTATCGCCATGGATGTCAAACCTATCACAACTCCCCATATGGACCTAGACCACCTCCCCCTAGCAGACAGGGATTTTCAAATCAGAGACACAAGTGCATATGAGGTCCTGCTCAAAATTCATTTTTTGAGTAATGACATATACCTAAACCATTCAGATGACATTGGCCTTTGGGACTCCAGTTTTCCCAAATACCAATTTCCCCAAGTACATATTTTTCTTGAAATTGTCCATATGTGCCATGCCTGTTACATTCCCAACCAGAGAACTATAATGTCCCCTAACCAGAAAGTCATGTTTACCATCACAGCTGAATCAAATAATGAGATGTTACAAATCCAACCAGGTCCAAACCTAACCCCACTCTCAATTAGAGACTTGTTAGACCAGTACACCAAGTTGAGTCCATCAAAACTAGCCCAATTGTCCCAAGCTTTCATTGTAGAAGAACAACACATTCCCAAAGATGCCCCTCCATATGTTTCTGCCATTTTCTATGAAAGGGACAAGCATATTGTGACTATGATATCATGTGTTTTGGGCTATACCATTGATGAATTTGTTGATGAGCTCATCCTGGCCTTCATGTCCTTTTTCAGCCCAGGAAAGCCTCCTACTACAATATACAATTATGCCCAGTTCATAGCTGAGAGGATGCATGAACAGTTTACTAGAATGCACAATGAGAGAGTATTCAAATACTCATATGTACTATACCACATGTTTTTGTATTATCAGTCAAACAGATTTCCTTTCACTCTCCAAAAGCTTGATACTAGAGGCCAACCCAAGTCTGTCAAATTTTTGACAACATTGTTTCATAAGTATTCCTCACCATACACCTATACAGACTTCATTGACTCTTTTGTCCATCCAGTCATGACCATGCTGACAGGAAGTCCTCCACCTAGAATAAGTCAAAATATCAAAAGAGTCCTTCAATTGTCTAAGCAAAGTAAGGTGGGAGATTGGTACCTTTACCAAAACCACACTAAAATAAGAAAATACGGTTGCCAGTTAGCCCCATACAAACTCCCCAAATACCTCCCTATGAGTTTATTTGCTCTAGAATATTATAGGCAGATAATGAATTCTGATGAAGTCAATTTTGTCTTAGCCAAGAAAAGAACCTAGTATAAAGTCAAAAATCAATTAGGCCCTTTTGAAATTCTAGAGAAGTAGGGTAGGAAGTAGATCTAATTCTACAAATGAAGTTCCAAAAAAGTTTTATGTGGAGATATGACCCTCAAGGGTTTATGACCAGACTTACACAAAAGGTCAAATTGGGACCTTACATTCATCACCCAATACTATAGATAGAAGCATATGCAAATCAATTTAAGTGGTTGGAAAACAATCCTATAGACAAGGATAGTACAAAGGTAGATGTGGAAAATATCTTGTGTGATTTAGAGAGACAGCTTGATAAAATTTCATTCCTGTAGATACCACAACAAGAAGCAACCATGAGCACCCCTACAATTTTGCAGACTCCTTAGAATGAGGAAAGGAATCCCAAGAGGAATGGAGAGGGAGCTTCCACTTCAGGGATGGACACATCCAATGTGCAATATGAAGGCAGCCAAAGAAAAAGGCCAAGGCTCAATCCTGTTTTAGAACAGGAAGACACAAAAGGCTCAGCAGAAGTAACTAATACCGAGTTTGACATGAGTAGGGGCACAGTTCCATCTAGGGAAACATAGGAGCCATCTACTTCACAAACTCAAATGTTGGAAAGACAGCTCAATGTAGAAATTTCTTCATTTGGGAGGCCTGCTGATAAAGATAAGGATATTAAGGACAGGTTCAAAGAAATCAAGATGAGAAATGAGAAACTGAAGGGACAGTCTTATGCACAGTATCTCAAGATTACACCTACCAATCAAACCAAGTTGATGTCATCTTTTGACATCAAGGAAGGAAAGATGCAAATGTCTTTAATAAAGCCAACTATGTAACCACCAAGGACATCAGTAAATTACAAGAAAAATGATTTTGAGGTATTGGCAAGGGATATTCATCCCATTCACCAAATTGAATTCCACAAACAGGCTGGAGAAATGATTTACTCCACCCTTGCTGGAAAAGCCATAGCTGCCCATCAATTACTGAATTCATTGACCAACATTTCAACCTGGTACCAATTGGAAAAGGCCTCTTCACAGGCCAAAGACACCAGAATCAATTCTTTGGAAGACTTATTGATTGAATTGGGACATGATCCAAAGATATCAAAGCCACTGAGCAACTAATTAAAAAAAAGAATGATGGCATTGCAGCACTCAAAAAACAATTTAAGATACCTTAGATGCGACATCCCCAGACACAGGAAGTCTTGGAAAACCAAACCAAACATGAAGAATTGATGGAATTAGTACTAAAATTTAATGATCAGCTAAGGGAAACAGAGACGGAATTGGACACTTTAATTTAATTGAAGCAAAGTGATATTGCCACTACATCTGTAAATGGCATCCCAGTAGTCTCAATAGTTGTTCATTCCACATTGGCAACCTCATTGGCTCCTGTTATCACCCTAAATTTCTCTAAAACTTGGACAGTTTACATTTGTTCCTAAGTCATAATGTTAGATGGTGGTTAAGTCACTTTTATGGTTTTTAGAGTCTAATTCATAGGGTTAGAGTCTCATTTCCATCATCATATAAAGTTCAACAACCTTGTTTTACACCTTATGGGTCCCATATCATGTTTTGAAAGTCATATGTTTAGCCATTTTGAAAAAAAATTGAAATTAGCTACAAATCCACGTTTTTGTAGTGCAGACAGTGTAAAAAACCAGTTTTGCGCTATGAAATCACTGAAGCGGCCTTTTTCAGTAGAAAAACCGTTTTAGGTAGTCAACTTCCAGGAGGTTGTTTGAGCAGCTGAAAGCATATTTTCGAAAATTTTAAGAGGTTTTTATTCCTAACATACTGAAATACAAAAACCTATTTCAGGTTCTTCAAATTCATTATTCTCTGGGAGAAATCGATGACCCAACTTGCGCCATGAAACCGTTGTAGGAGCTGTTTTTCACAAATCAAAATTTTCCAGCTTACATCTGATATTCAAAGATAGTTTCCGGGCAGCAGCAAAGGTATTACAAAAACCCAAGGGAGGATTTTGTTCAGCACCGAGTTTTCTACAAAAGCCTCCTTCAGTGTTTCAAAATACATTTTTGATGAGGAGATACAAGCTCTGTCCCAACACCTATTTTTCAGCGAGAATAGAGCAGGGAACAGTCTCCTAGTTTTCAGGACAAATGAAGGAGAAGTTATTGCAAGCCAGCTGGAGGGTTATGGGCATCATCAAATTCGAATTCATGGAGTTATAGGTGTCAAAAGGAATGTTTAATTCCTAGATAAGGTTGTTTTAATCATAATAAGGGGTTACACTCCTAGTTGTATTAGGTCTCTAGGACTGTTGGTTAATAGCTAGTTGTAATTAATAGTTTGTTTAAATATTAGGTGTCAGGTCTAGAGAAAATCAAATTCCCCTCATGTTGGAGAAAGGAATCCAAGATTGTAATGAAACTCTATATATGACAAGAGATGTAATGCACTAAGGGTTGGAAATTTTTCAAAGAACACTCATACTGTGCTTTTGTGTAAGACTGTTTTTTAATGTAATACAGTGATTTGGCTTTGCTCCTTAGGATTCAGAAAGAGTTCAATGTTTAAATTGTCCTATGGTTGTCTTCATTTCATTGCTTGTAGTAGTATGAATGCATGATTACTTAGAACTCATTGGCTATGCTCTAACTTCCTTCATGTATTTGTAGACTGTGTCTTCCTACATATTTCTAATGTGTCACTGATATGTTGAACTCTAGATGCACTGACTTCCATGTAAAGTTAATATTATTGTCATACTGAAGCATTTCTTGACTCCATAAGCCCAATGGATGTTTACTGATCGTGTTTAACCATTCATATTTTTTCACTTGTTTCATAGAGTTAGCCATCTAATCATTAATCAAAAACCATAAACCTAGTGAGAGAGCCCTCTCAGGATGAGGAGGCTAAGCCTCAGCCAAAAGATTGCTTTGAAATAGTTACACTGAGATTGACTTGATGAGCAACCTATCAGGGTCCTATTTTGGTGATAACAGCTCCCACAACTCCTATGGCCACAGCATAGCTAGTTTCAATAGAGTCTACATCAACAGCAGGTACATCAAGTGAAGAACTCACAAAGTTAGTTAAAGCTATGGAAGAGATGTCCATACAGGCAACAAAAATGAATAAACTGGAAGAAAAGGTGACAAGCTTGGAAACTAATTGCAAGCTTGCCAAAATCATGCACAAAGAAGAAGTGCAGAAAGTTGCCAGGATGAATGAGAGAATAAAAGCCATGGAGAAGGACCTAACACTAAATGAACCCCTTGGACAAGCTAAGGAGCTCTTATGGTCCAATATCATTGACTCTGTCAATGATATTTGGCCATCTATTCAGGTTATTTTTGAACAGATAGATATAATAAAGATGGTTACAGAATCCATCCAAAAGGTAAAAGAAGAATTGGGAGAGATGCCCAAAGATGCCACCAAAATCATCCAATTCCTTAATAGTAAAAACAAGTATGAGCTTTAGGAATTGGATATAGAGGAAAGAACAAAAACAATTTTGGAGGTAAGAAAGGTCTTCTCCAAGAGAAACTTAATGCTAAACTTGGACGACAAGTGCTAGAATATGTAGCTAGTCATTGATAGATTTATGACTAAGTTTCAAATTTTGAGAGAGAAAGGGTTACCCAATCCCTTAGTAATAAATGAAAAGCTCATGACACAGCAGGATTACAAAAACAAAATCAGAGAGCTAGCAAAATAATAGGTCAGTACATCATCAATCAAGGCATTGCCAATAGGCAAAGTACTTTATCAGACATTTGAAAACTTTTTTTACCTCCAGCATGAGGTAAAATACTTGTTTGTCAATAAGCCTACTTTTTCCAAGTACATTGAGGTAGATGAAATATATAGGAGGATGCTTAAGATCCAACTACCTGATGCTGAAACATGGGAGAAATTGACTAATTTATTGTGAGAAATATGCAGTAAAAAGGTTAAAGTATAGTAAAAGTAAAACAGCTAGGTAAAAAGATGAAGACATATCAGCAGAGTCAAAGATTATCAGTGTCAAAGTGTATCAGATGAAAGCCAAAGGTAGATGAAACTTCCAGCATAAAAGATCAAACAACAAAGAAGCATAAAGGGCTAAAATCAAACCATAAAGGCCAGCGGTACCAACATAAAAGGGACAACATGAAAGCAGTTCAATAGTTGTCTCTATCTTCTTGCAAGAAGATATTTTTATTTCCTAGATTAAATCTCAAATTAGTTTGAGATATTTTGTAATAGTTTTTTTATAAATACTTCACAATTTGAAGTATGTAGTGTGGATTCTTAGACATTTCTATAGAATTTTGATCAAAAAGACTGTAAATCTATTGTATCATTGACTAAGCCAGCAAGCTCGATTGATGAATAAAGACAAGATATTTCACAGGATTCATGTGTTGAGTGAAGTGCAGACAAGTATTTTCATATGTTATTGTTATCTTTCTGAAATTTTTACCAGAATGTTTAATGTATTTCTGAAAATGAATGCTATAACTATAACAATATCTTAGAATTTGTCTAATTACACTTTTTAACAGTTATGCATATAAATGTTTTCAACTGATATCTAAGTTAAGGAATTCTTAGTTGCTCCTTAGTTTAGGTTGTTTCTTGCTAATCCAGACAAAAGATTCTTAATTTCCCTTTACTTTCGATTACCCTCTATTCCTCTTTCATATCTCATTCTGAGAACCCTTAATTTCTCTCTCACCCTGATTAAAACCATTTCACCCCCTATTCCAAAGACCTACACTTTACTCTACTAGATTGCCCTTTGAACATTCCCTTTAGTGAGTTGATCCAATTCTGCTACCCTTTTGTTGACTCCATAGCCCAATGGTCTAAAGACATCATTCTAGCCATCTATTTCAAGGATCCCACCATCCAATCTTGAATACAAATCAAAAACCCCCAGAACATCCATAACTAGCCTAGAATCCAAGCAAACAAAGCTAAACCATATAGAGAGAGCCCTCTATAAGCCTAGGTTGGCTAGAGCCTATGCTCCAAAGTTGATTTGTGGTTATCTCGGTTATTTTATTTCTTCTAATAACTTCTAAAGAAATTTCTGAGTGATAACATAGTGGCAACCATACTGGGGATTAGTGAATGCTCAATCCTAATAAATCTTTAAGAAAATTATAAATCTACATTCTGAGCCTCTTAAAATCATTTGCTAGAAGTTATTTTGAAAAAATCTCACAAAAATAGTTAAAGATTTTGAAATTTTGGCTTCTAGGAAGACTCATTTTACTAGGGCTAATCCAAATCCAAACCCTTCCACAGTAGTTGATAATCTCAACCTAATTTCAAGAAAATCTAAAAGAGAAGAAACTTCGGTTAGCCAAATACCATTAGTTAAAGTTAATTCATGTCCTGATAAGTGGTTATTTTTGGAAGAACTTCCCTTTGATGTGCCATTTGATCTTTCATTATTTAGAACAAAATTTGAAAATGCAAACAATGAAACTATTCTAGATCCTGATTTTATTGCAGACCTTTAAGTTCAATAGGCCAACAAATCAATTGATGAATACATTCTGAAATCTCCACAATCATCCATTAATACTACCATGACCCCTGAGCTTTCTGAACAATTGTCCATTACTTTGAGTTCACCATTGTTCCCTTCAACTTCAACAATAATACCTTCTAAAGTCCATTCTTCACCACCATTTATACCTACACTCCCTCACCAACCTATCGTTACTCATTCATCATCTACTAGTCCTGGTTCTTCATCCAATACTACATCATCTCCAACTACCTCAACCCCACATCTCAGCCTCTCCCAACTTACAGCCATGGTAGCCAGATATGCTCCCTTAAACTTTAATGTGGCTCTAGCTCCTATGCTAACAGACTACCAAAGTAAAATTGTTTAATTTGATGGCAGAGGACATTACACTGCACAGCAACATGCCAACAAGATGAAAGATTATTTTGAGTCGCACGCAATTGACATAGATAATGTTCAAATGAGATTGTTTGCCCAGGCTTTAGCTGGTGATGTTAGGAAATGGTTTAGAACATTTCCTGCTAATAGTATTGATAGTTTAGATATGTTTTAACAGCGATTTTTGAACAGATGGGAAAAGAAAAGAATCCCTTACAAATCCTTTTAGAATATGAGAATATTAGAAGGGGCCCTAATGAAACTGTTCAAGATTATTGCACTAGATTCAATAATATATATAACGCAATCCCAGTTAACCTTAGACCCCCACCTAACTTAGCATTAATAAAGTTCCCTGATGGTTTTGACAAAGATATCGCATACCAACTTAAGGAAAGAAACCCCCCAACATTAGAAGAAATGCAAAGTGTAGCAGTTAGTGTAGAAGCTAATTTGTTAGCTAAAAGGGCTAGAGTTAGAAATGAAAGGAGAGGAACTACAAAGGATGAAACTTCACCATCTAACATTAAAATAGATAGTTTAGCCAAAAGTATGGAAAGACTAATGGATAGAATAGATAACATAGAAAGGAAACTCCAATGGGATAACCAACAAGCACCTCCAGTTAGAAACCCAAATTTTAGAAAAAACCAAAACATTGGGAAAAATGGACCAGATCAGAACATTAGGCCTCATTTTCAAGAAAATTATGCAAAGACATCCCATCTAGAAGATCCAGAATAAGATACACAAATTAACCTAATGGGAATAAATGATGAGGAAACTATTTTTCTAACCCAAGATGAGTAGGAACAGTATATGTTGCAGCAATTACAATTACAGTATGGGGAATCATTTGATTACAAACAGGGATATGATTCTACCATCTTTGAAGTTCATAAACAATATAACCTAAGAAGCAAAAAGAATTCTGATGTCCCTTACCAAAATAAGAAAACAATACAAAATCAACCCAAGAAAATAAAAGAAGCCCCTATTTCAAAAATCCTCCAAATTCTCCCTAGGGAAAACCCAAAGCCTTCTAGCCCCACAATTGTAGACATACCCTCTGATCAACCATTTGTTGATCAACCATCCACTTTAATTCCACCTAAGGAACCAATGGACAAAGCTCAAAACATCAGATTTGGAAATCCACATAAGGAGGTCCCTAATAAAGGAAAATAAGACAAGCCTACTCAAATCCCTGCTGCAAAAATTTAAAACCTTCAAACAGAAAAAGTGTCTTTTCCATTCAATTTGGGAGCAGAGATAGCAAAGCTAAACATTTTATTTCCTTTAACAGAACTAATCAAGAATGAAACTTATAAATCACAGATAACTCGGACCTTAAACATTGCTGAACATGAGGATTCAATCAACTTGTTTGATGACCAACCAGAACTCATATTTGGTCCAGATGTTAATGGAAAACCATTAGAAGGAGGAGTTCCACCTTTTTATAAGGGCTTGTAATTCTACACAATGCAATGTTGGATTTTGGGGCCTCTCACAACTTAATGCCCAAAGTAGTGATGGAGAAATTAAACCTAGACATTACAAGGCCTTATAAAGATTTATTCTCATTTGACTTCAATTAAGTAAAGTGTCAAGGATTGATTAAAGACATGTGTGTCAATTTAGTCCAATATCCTACCAAAAGCAGCCTTATGGATATTGTAGTTGTTGACATCCCACCAAAGTATGGCATGTTGTTATCCAGATCATGGGGAACCAAACTTCAAGGATCATTACAACTAAATATGTCATATGCAACACTCTTTATTTTTGGACAACCTAAGAAACTATACCGAGAAGCTTTAATGAAATATATGGTAAGTAGCCAGGATCGGCCTCAAAACTTTCCCATCTACTCCATACAATCAAATATTGATTCTTTTGTCCTGTATAATGTTGATCAAATACAAGAAAAAAAATCAGACAATACTAATACAGAACCAAAAGAAATTGCAGTTTCTACACAAAATGAAACATACTAGACTACAGAATTGTTCAATGAACAAGAGAGTCAAATTGCTATAAATGATGAAAAGTTTGTTGCACCAGATAGTGTAGATATAGGTCATGAGATGTTATGGCATTTATATTTTGATGGATCAGTCAATAGGTTAGAAGCAGGAGTAGGAGTGTTGATATATAATTTGGAAAATGATTACTCAGAAAGCCATGCATATAGACTGAATTTTAAATGTACCAATAATATGGATAAGTATGAAGCATTAATTTTAGGTCTTAAGTTAGTTATGAATATAGGAGCTAAAAGAGTTTTTGTCATGGGAGACCCTGAACTAATTGTAAAACGAATTCATGGTGTATATATGACAAAGGACCCTAGATTAAGTTGTTATAGAGGAACTATCATAGAAATACCTAACACTTTCCTAGAATCAAGGCTTGCAGTAATTCCTAGAAAACATAACATGCAAGCCCATAGTTTACCAATGTTTCCAGCACCTGCAAATTACCCTTCCAACCAACCATCAGTACACTATTGAATTTAGGCATAGACCTGCAATTCCAGACAATTTGAAGAATTGGCAAATATTTTATGATGATAATAAATAAATTTTTAATTTCAAAAGAAGAGTTTACCAATAACAATATAGATACTGATACATCAATAGATCATGTCACTAAGGATGAGATATAGCTATATGAGATAGAAGGTGATGAAATAGATAGACTGATGCCAACTAAATTTATCAAATTAGATGTAGATAACTTAGAGAAAATTGAGATTGATGAAATAATCAGTGAATAAACCAAAGTAATTAATCTCAAAGATAACTTCTTGCCAAAGGGATTAACCCCTCTGGAATATTTATTTGATCCAAATGAAGTTCCTAGAAAACCTAAAATAGAACCTTCAAGGTCTGATATAGAGGAATGTAATATAGGCACCGATGAAAACCCTAAACTGATCAAACATTCAAAATCATTACCCCCAACTAAAAAAGTGAAATACATTGAGTTGTTGAAAGAATTTTAGGATGTCTTCACTTGGAGTTATGAGGACCACAAATCCTATGACACCAACATCATCCAACACACAATTCCTATTAAAGAAAATCAAAATCCTTTCAAACAAAAACTTAGAAGGATTAATCCTATCTTATTACCTACATTGAAAAAGAAATTGAGAGGACATATCATGCCAAAATAATTGCACCAATCAGATTTCTGATTGGGTCTCAAACTTGGGGCCAAGTAGAAATAAAACTGGTGAGATCAGTCTCTGTGTGGATCTCAAAAACCTCAACAAAGTGTCACTAAGAGACAATTACCCTCTCCCTAAAATGGACCACATTTTACAAAGAGTAGTGGGATCAACCAAAATCTCATTGTTGGATGGGTTTTCTGGTTACAATCAAATCTTGGTTCATCCAGATGACCAACCCAAAACTGCCTTTACTACTCCTTAGGGCACATTTATGTATGTGAAAATGCCTTTTGGGCTAATGAATGTAGGAGCCACTTTCCATAGGGCTATGGATATAGCCTTTGCAAAAGAAATTCATGATTTCCTTGTGATATATCTAGATGATATTACTGTATTTTCAAAATCTGACAATCAATATTTGGATCATATAAGGCAAGTTTTTACTAAATGCAGGAAATTTGGAATCTCCTTAAACCCCAAAAAGTCCTTGTTTGGGTTCGAATAAGGAAATTTGTTACGTCACATAATTTCAAAAGATAGTATAAGAATAGACCCTGGTAGAATAGAAGCCATCCTACAAATAAAACACGCTAGGAACATTAAAGAATTACAAGATTTCTTAGGAAAAATAATTTTCTTATAAGATTTATATCTAATCTGGCAGAGTTAATTAGATCACTAAACAACATGTTGAAAAAGGAATCCACCATAAAATGGACTGTTGAGGCTAAAAATTCCTTTGAAGACAATAAACTAGCCTTGACTAAAACACCTGTGTTAATCAGTCCTAAATTTGACAGAGATTTTATCTTCTTTTCCTTTGCTTTTGAGCACACAATTGTTGTAGTTCTATTACAGAAAAATTACCAAGGCTATGAACAACCCATTGCTTCCTTAAGCAAAGCCCTGAGAGATGCCACATTGAAATATAATATAATGGAAAAACAAGCATTGGCTTTAGTCAAAGCCATTAAGGACTTTAGGGTATACATCTTATATTCAGTAGTTAAAGACACCCTAACTCAGGATGGTCCTGATGGAAAGAGGGGAAAGTGGATTGCTACTATTTTAGAGTATGATATAGGAATCAAACCTACTAAGTTAATCAAGGGCCAAGGTTTAGCCAAACTCATGGCTGAATCAAACTGTGAGGCCTTGGATATAAACTTTATTGCAGCAATAGATAATGAAGAGGAGATGGCGACTCCACTAATCATCCAAGCCTTTATTGAATCACCTTGGTATGCTGACATTATTTATGTTTTACTGAATTTACAAGCTCCTCCTAAATTATCTAAGATTAAAAATAGGTTTTTGAAGATGAAATCCTTGAAATTTTGTATATTAGACAATGCTCTATTTTGTAGAGATCATGAAGGTATTCTTCTCAATTTCTTATTAAAAGAAGAATCTGACAAAGTTTTGGAAGAATTTCATGCAGGTGACTGTGGAGGACACCTTTACTGGAAGACCACTGCAGATAAAATCCATAGAGCTGGTTTCTACTGGCCTACCTTGTTTGCTGATGTCAAAAAATATGTGACCTCCTGTGACAAATGCCAAATTTTTGAGGGGAAGAAAAAGCTCTTACCTTTACCCCTCAAGCCAATCTCTGCAAAAATACCTTTTCAATAATGGGGTTTAGACTTCATTGGTAAAATTCACCCATCCTCCTCTGCCCCAACACAAATGGATCCTCATAGCCACAGTCTACTTCACAAAATGGATAGAGGCCATACCTTCAAGAAAAGCCACAGATACTGTTATCATAACCTTCCTTGAAACCAATATTCTATCAAGATTTGGATGTCCAAATAAGCTCATTATTGATAATGCAGTAGCCTTTAAATCCAAAAGAATGATAGATTTCTACAATAAATACCATATCACCCTTGGCCATTCCATAACCTATTACCCTCAAGGTAATGGACTGGCAGAATCCTCAAACAAAAGCTTAGTAAACATCATCAAGAAGTTACTAGAGGACAATAAGAAAACTTGGAATAAAAAGCTAGCCAATGCCTTATGGGCAGATAAATTGACTACTAAGAATTCAATTGGTACTTCTCCCTATCAACTAGTTTATGGGATGGAAGTTGCCTTTCCATCCTGTTTGGGAGTACCAGTAATGAAGATACTTCAAGAATTGTAGGTTGAACCAAATAGTATCCAAAGAAGAATCAACCAAACTATTCATCTACAACAAACCTGAGAAGAGGTCTATGTCAAGTCTCAAGTTGTGCAGGAAAAGATTAAAAAGATTTTTGATAAAAGAACCAAGGCTGAAGATCTCTACATTGGTAACAAAGTGCTTAAGTGGGATTCAAGGAGGGAAGACAAAGGTAAACATGGGAAATTTGATTCCCTATGGAAAGGTCCCTATGTCATTTATGCTTACAGAGGAAATAATGCTTTCTTCTTGAGAGAAATTAAAGGTACAGATGCAGAAGGTGGGTCAGTGAATGGTCGAATGCTAAAACATTACTTTGAACCAAGTTACTAATTTTCATTTCCCATTTGTACATACCTTATTTACAAATTCTAGTTTGGATTGGGTGGTGATCTTTGAAGTTGAAGCCCGAAGAGAAGGCCCTGAGCTTTGGAGATATAACTATAATATTTATTAAAAAGACAAAAATCACAGAAGCATAGTTATAAGGTAACCACAGTCTTAAGTCAAAGGCCATTGCTCTTCATTAGTTCTTGACATCTTTTCAGAAGATGCCATCCCCAAGTGGAGCCACTATTAGGTTCCTATACCAATAGGAGTCATAATTTTGAATGACTAAGGTTAAGCCTTGTAATATTGTACATACCTTTGCTTTCTGCAAATGTTTTCCATATTAAAAATTAAAAAATGTAAAGATGGTATGTCCTAAAAGAAATATCAAAGGACGAAAAATGAAAACATATGAACCCCAAAAACAAAAAGACACCATGAAAGTGTGCAAGTCTAAATGCCACTACTATTTACTTTTATGCATAATAATGATTGTGTGAAGCTCGTTATTCATGCCCCAATCCATGGTAATCAAACTGTTTAATCTTGATTATATCATGCTTTGAATTTTATGTTTATAATTATAGAATAAAATCTAACCAAACAGTTTAATCTTTGCAGATCATTAGATAGGTAGAGAAAATAAAAGGAGCTCATCAATTTAATCTGAACCCTTGGATGATATAAGGTTAGAATTAGATAGTTTACTTTTCAAAAGAAAAATGAATGATAAGGGTTTGCTAGTCTAAATTCACCCAAATAAAATGAAGAAAAATTGGTAGGGTAAGCAATGGGTAAGTAGAAGAAAGGTTGCTGAAGTATAAAGTTGATTGGATAAAACCACATTTATTATGCTTGATTATTTATTTCAATGTGCATGAGAATTTAAGAAGGCAAAAACAATGGTTTACAAGTTCATTTAATTAACTGCCCTTCATTCTTTTCACCCCTTTACTTACTAATTTCCCCACCCACAAGTACGTTCTAGTACTTAAATCCTTCAAGTCTGTTGTGCTCTACAAACAACCCCCCATTTCATATCATTTTTATTCATAAAACATCAACCTATGAAATGGGTCCCTTTAAAGAAAAATTGATATCCATACTTTTATTGTTCAAAAAGTCCGATAATCAAATGAATGCGTTTAAAAAACCCTTTTTGAACAAACCCATTTAAAGAAATAAAGTGAATCTTGGTCATTGCGATAAAGCGATCGCAAGATCGCATATCGCAATGACATAAGAAATATATATAAGTGGCACAAAGCTTTCCGCCGATGCGATATCGCAATCGGCGATCGGAAATATCCAATGCACATATTAAAACACCCCATGCCATTAACCCCGATGCGATGCGCAATCGGCGATCGGCGATCAGCGGTTTACTTTCACTTTATTCTTGATGCGCTCAGAGCTTTTCGCCGATGCGATATCGCATTCGGCGATTGGCGGTATTCAATACACATCGTTAAGGTGCACTTGTCATACACCCGATGCGATGCGATAAAGCGCAGTTTTCGATAAAAAGCCGTTAAGTGATGGGATAGCTCAATTCATTCATATTTAAAGCTTAATCACTTGCGCTCAACCGCCAAAATGTCCATTGCATGCTTAAGGGAATTATTCACCCGAATAACGATATAATGGGCATTTATAGGATGACAGGTTTTATACGGCCAATTAATGGATCATGTCTTAAAATCCTTCTATGGATTGTGTCCGCACCCATTTTAAAAGCTGAATATCTTATTGCGCACCTATTCATATGTTATCGTCACTTGCAAGTTTTCATTGTTATCTCTTTGTATTACGTGCAATTGCCTCTCCGTGCAGAATTCATTCATAGACAGGAGTTTGAGCATGATGGGAAAGAAATCCAAGAAGACTGCGGGTGCTTCCGCTCCACCAGTCACAGGACAAGCTACTGTAAACAAGAAGAAAGGCCTAATATCTGATACTACATGCACAGGTCTCACCAGAGTTACTTGGCAAGGCACTTACGACTTAATTGAAGACGGGAATCCATAGAAGACGGTAACAGAAGCTGGCACAGATTTACTACGGAAGTCTGATTGTACTCTCAAAGATTTAGCCGACTCTTTCCTTCACAGAATAGCAGCCAGGGAGCAAATTCTCCCATACACAGACGTTGTGCGATGGCCGATTGAAGAAATCCCAATCTTGGACAGAACTTTCAGCACCAGAGATGGGAGGATTTTCGGATCATTCAAGGCAGGTGACCTAAGGCAAATGTATCATTTGCCCGAGCCAGAGAAAATATATAACAAGGAATTCCTGGAGAAGTTTACAAGCGAAAATGAAATTGAATCCGAACCCATCAAGGATTGGAGACAAAATCCTAACAAGCACAAACACGAATCTTCCGGTAAGTACTCGGTTGATTCCTTAGCTTCTCCTTATTGTTATGCGGGAATAATGATGTGTAGGCTATGGGGATTCCATGACTCTTCTAGTTTTACCATAGAAATGGTTTCCCTTATGGAGGCAGCAGTAAACAGTATAATTATGGATTGGGCTACTATTCTCTTGGATAAACTAGCAGTAGCTGTTCGTGATTTTAGAAATAAGACTGTGGTCACTGAAAGGAAAATCCCCCGATTTTACTATAATGCATATATTTTAGACACGTTATGTTTCAATTACGAATTCCCTGTCCTCGGTTGGAGGTGGACTGCACAGGACCCCTCACCCATTCATATATATCACCAAAAATTGTGGAAGTCTTCTTACAAAAACCACCTGTATCAAATCTGCAATGGCTTTATGGTGCCCATTTACTATTCCATTTTTGATAAACCCATTCCGAAGATTTCCTATCAAGATTCCTTTGATTTACCAGCAGTGGCAAGTTGGTTTGGAGAAGAGAAATTTACCTATATCAGAGTTTACGGCAGCCAAACCAACCCACATGTTCTCCCTTTATATGTTCCAGATAAGCTGCTAGCAAGAGAAATCGCGTATCAAATTATGGTTGAGAGTACTACACAGACTCTCAAAAGAGAAAAGAAAAGAGGCTGGCCCTCTTTTCCCTTGAGGTGTGGTGTCTTTACACTGCATGATCTCAAACATGCAGAAAAGGAAGCCACAAAGATTCAATCTTTAACTCTGGCCACAATCCCAAACAGGGCATTTGATCAAAAGCTAGTTGCCTATGCCGCATTAGAACAAGCCAAATTGACAAAGTATGAGCATCAGGAAGATGTGATTGATGACTTGTTCACTTCAATTGAAACCATAGGTCAGGCTAAAGAACTCGCTAGGATGAAATATAATGATGAAGGGTTGACTGAGTTCAATAAACTTAGAGAATAGAGGTTGCAAACTCTGCCTCTAGATTTATTAGCAATGACCCCAGCGACATCGTCAAGCGAGCCTGGTCGGCAACAGTTAAAAGAACCTCCTGCTATAACAAAAGATCATAATAAGGAGCAGGAGGAAAAGCAGAGGAAAGAACAAGAGGGAAAGCAGAGGAAGGAGCAGGAAGAACAACAAAAGAAAGAGCATGAGGATAAACAACAAAGGGAACAAGAGGAGCATAAGAAGAAAGAACAGGAACAAGTACAGAAGGAGTCTCAAACTAAGAAAGGGCAACAGACCACCACTAATGCCAATGTAGACATTACCACAGACCCTAAATTGCTCCAGGAATGGTAGCAATTTGATTCTATCATTAGTGGAATAAAAGGCTCAAAAGATACAGACACTTCTAAGACTAACGATATGCAAGACGTTACTTCACCTCAGGTTCTAAGTGGAACCAGCGGCCCACCCAAGTCTAAAGATGTTGAGATAATTCCAAAATATCCCACCGATCAAATCATTCTGCAGGTAGAATATATTCCTCCATTGGATGTTTTCTACAGCCCGAGGCATAGAGCAGTTGTAAAGTGATCAAGGAAAAGACGAAGGATTGATCAACCTTCTATCTTTCCGGAGCAAACAGTCACGGGTAATGTAGTATGGAAGGAGAAATTGGACCCCTCCAATGATCTAAAAAATTTGTCATAGTATGCTAGAGCCTATTCGGCAGCAACAATCGACAAAGCATCGGAGGTAAGCCTTCTATTGAAGAATAAGGACCAAGAAATCTCTGCATTATAGGCAGAATTGGCCGAGACAAAGCAGAAGGCAGCGCAAGCAGAGGGGCAGTTGCTGGCACAACAGCAAATGAATAATCAATTTACCCAGCAATTGCAAGCGAAAAAGCAAAGGATTGACCAAAGTGCGATCCAGAAACAGAAGGAATTGACAGAGGCATTGGCACAGTTGAAAGCAGCGAATGAACAAATGGTAAAAACCAAAGATGAGAAAATCGCTCAAATGTCATCGCAGCTAGAAAAGATAAAAGGGGCTTCGCAAGTGGCAGAGTTCAGAAAAGAAGCATCATTGATAAACAACGCGCTAATATCTCAGGTTAAACTCTTGTGTCAACAGATTGCTCAAGCTGAGCCACTGTGCGAGTTAACTATATCTATAAATGAGCAGGTAGAGAAAGCCAGGGATGAATTAAATCAAACCGATGAAGCCATTACTGCATATCTTGAATGGCAAGATTCTGATCAGGGAAAAGCAGCAAATTTGCCCAAGATATTTGAAACATATAAGGATATACTTTTCACAGAATGGCACACTCAGGTGATGAAAGCAGAGAGAGCAGCTTCAAGATGTAAATCAACTTCTAGCAATCTAGTTGATTTAGTCAACAACACTCTCTGCTTGGCAAATATGATTTCCCAATGTACACCAGGAAAGATAACAACAACAAATACATTGGAGCAATCATGTTACCCTGAGTTAGAAGAAAAGGGAAGATTAATCGCCAGGATTAATAGTTTAAACTTGGAAGCATATTGGCTCTTCCTAATTAAGCCACATACACAAAGAGCCGCCCTGAAGTGTTTAACAGACGCAATCGGGTGTATGATTCCTGATATTCAAGATGCCACCTATGCTGCCCAGCTCAGTTCGCGCCTCAACAAACCTCCAGAAGTTGAGCCAATGCTTGCAATAAATCAGCTCAAATTCAAAAGAAAGCAACCGACTTGATGAATCACCCTCCAGCTTGCCAGATCGCTAGCCAAAATAGGATCAAAAGTTATTGATATCAATTTAGTAGCATTTCTATTTAGTAGATATTTAAATTAGTATTGTATTTATAGACCCTTTCATGTTTTTAGAAAGGGTCGTAAAATTTTGTAAGAGACTTAATAGACTGAAGTTTGCACTACTGTGCTTCAGTCGATATTCTTTTATGAAACTTGACCAGTTGTTCTTACTTTAATGAGGAAGCTTCTTTATGCAATTGTGCACTATTGTCGTTGATTGAGAATGTTTTTGCGTTAAAGGAAGAACTGCACATAGCGATTGATATCTAGGAGTGTCACGCAGCTCATATGGTATTTTTATCTATGTCTGAATTCATTCCGTTTATATGAATTGTTATGTAATTATTTTTGCTATCGTTGATTATATGCATGCGCTATAACAATAGATCTTATTCATTCCACTATTGGATGTTTAGTGATGTGCCTTTGATTTTAATCATGTGTATGACAATGATATAGATGTTTAAAGTGTGGTAATTTTCTTCAATCGCTATGCTTAACTATTTAGGCATAGCAATCTTAAATGAATTAATATCTATGTTGGAAAGATACAGTCATCTATATGCTTGTCTTTTAGACACAAAACATCAAACGCTACGCTTTAGAGCTCAATAGATTCCCAGGATAGTTTCATTTATTTATATTTCTGTTAATAGTTTTAGCCTTTCGCTCACCGCTAGTGTAATCTATAAATCATTCACCCATCCCATTTATCTATTTCTGGGAAACTGGTCCCATTATCCCCAGTCGAAACCACTACCCCAAACGGAAAAGGAGTTGTACTAAGGTCCGGACCGGGTGGTTTCCCCAATGTTGTTGCAGTGATTTTCAAGGCATCAACATTTTTGGCACTAGAAGGAGGGCCCTGACTATGAATGGCAAGAAAACCCAAATCTGCAAGCCATTCTAAGAGTAATTCTCCCTCCAAATCTCCTCGTTATTCTCGATCGCATGCTGGTTCCCCAACATACAATCAAGAAGAAGAGGAATCAACTACCACTACTCAAACCCATCATACTCCAGAACAATTAAGTCTTGAATCCCCTGAAGTCCAGTCTCTCATCCACAAACTTCAAAGCTTCTCGATTTCGCCACAGAGATCTGAGGTATCACAAAGCAGTGTGACTTCGCAGTTTAATCTATCACATCCACTTACCAGACTTCAAAGTGAAAAGCTTGGTATTGAACCCACTGAGTTCCCTTTACCCAAAAGGAAAAAAGCCAAGAAATACACTGAAGGGTCTGATAGTGTAGAGCTTTCATCCACATCATCCATTTCATATCCTCATCTGCAAAGTCAACAACCCACTCCTCCATTACATATTGTTGTCCACTAGGGAACAGAAGCCTCAACATCTCAATCTGCTCACTCCTCGATATTATTTATTTCCCATACATCTAGAACTCCAACGGTAGTACCAACCACCGGTGCTATTACAATGGTAGATCCATGGACCAGACCTGGTGCAGTCAATATGCCTGCACCATTGCATCCATTACCAGATTATCCGGAAAAATGGCTCCCCAAGTTTAATCCAGATGATGGAACCCAGGCCGAGGAGCACATTAATAATTTCATGTTGTCAGTCAACTTGAAAGGGGTAACAGAACAAGATGTTGTTGTCAGACTTTTCCCTTATACTTTGCAAGGATCAGCAGGATCCTGGTATTTCTCTTTACCCTCTGGTTCCATTACCAGTTGGGACACCTACCAAGAGCAGTTTCTTACTAAATATGGAGATGATAGGTCTTTGGCTACTTTAATAAACGTTCTCTCCAACCTAAGAATAGAGCATAGGGAACCAATTAAGGAATTTAATGCTCGCTTCAATAAACTCCTGAACAAAATACCTACATCTTCCAAACCAAGTGAACAAATTCGAAGCAAATGGTATATCACTACCCTACTTGCCAATATAGCCATTTTTGTAGATAGGGCTGCGAAACCTACCTTAGCAGAAAATATGAAAGAAGCACTTGCTGTTGAAAAACGCATCAATGCCTTAGAAAAGAAAGCTGCCTTGGAAGACAGAAAAGCTAAAAAGGTCTCTTTTAAAGAAGACTCCAAGAAGAAAAGCCCGAAAGACCCATATGACATGGAAGGTTTGCAAAAGGTCCTGAAAACTTTGTCTAACGAAATGATTGACATAAAGAAACAGGTGGCCGAAACTTCAAACAAAAGACCATTTAGAACTTATAAGAAAACTGAAACAAAGCCACCCAATGTCATATCTAATGCAGATTCAGACCAAGAGGAGGAAGAAGAAGAGGCAACCCCACCAACTGATGATGAAGAAGAAGTAGCTGAATTCCATGGAATGTGGGATTTTATACTCCCCAATTCTGATACCGAAAATGAAGAAGAAGCCTTCCCAGTCACCACTAGAAGTAAAAGTACTTCTGAACCTGTCCAGGCGACTTCAAAGAAAAGGAGTGCAGGTGCTGCCACAACAAAGGAAAAAGTACCTCCAAAGAAATCACCTGCAGTAGTTCCCCAAATCCAGCCTTCAACTTCTAATTCTCCTTCAACATCTAAAACTTTAGAGGTATCCGATTCAATGGAATACAACATTGCTGATGACATGAAGAAAACTAAGGAAAACATAACCATGTTTGAACTTAGTAAGCTAAAGCATCAGCAAAAATTACTTCTTAGAGAATTGAATGATGTTCCCTCTACACCACTTCCTAGTTCAAAAGCTGCTAATGATTTAGGCCAATCTCCTCCAGGTATGGTTGAAGCTACTGATTCAGTTCTGATTGGAGACAGATCAAGTTCTCATACTCCACCCTTCCTTCTGACTTATGAAATCTATAACAGAAACCTGCACAACTGTTTAATTGACTCAGGGGCATCATCTAACATAATGCCAGCTTCAGTTTGTTCCAAATTGAACATAGAACCCCAGAAGTCTACCATCCATATTATACAGTTGGATAGGACCAAAGTGCAAGTTGTCGGAGAGATTAATTCCGTAACTATTAGGTTGCCTGCTGATCCCAGAATAGTACAAAGGATTGACATTCTAATAGCTGATATACCTGAGTTTTACGGTTTAATTTTGAGTAGGGATTGGTCCGAAAAATTGCATGGGTATATTTCCACGGATTGGTCACACATGTGGCTTCCCTATAAAGGTAAGCCAAATCAAATAAAGATTGATCGGGAAAAACATATGACCCATACAGTTACCGATTTTGAACAAGAAAACCACCTCGTAGCATTCAACAACAACATTTTGGGAAATTATTCATCAGAGTCGTTCTTTGGCAACTTTGTTGCCCAACCTTCCCCTTTCTCAATTAATCATTTTACATCTCAAGTTGAGAATTTTTCACAAACAGATAAGTCTAGGTGTTTCAATGATGATGAGAAAACTGTCAATATGATTGTTAATACTCCTTTATTTTGGTCTTTTTATTTTGATGGCTCCAAGTCCAGTGAAGGCTCAGGAGTAGGATGCATCTTGGTTAGTCCACATGGGGAAAAGACAATGCTGTCTTACAGATTAGAATTTGAGTGCACTAACAACACAGCCGAATATGAAGCTTTAGTTCAGGGCTTATATAAAGCAATCGGCCTTAAAGTGCAATATCTAAAAGTATTCGGTGATTCTGAAATTATTGTTAAACAGGTTAGGAATGCAATTCATTGCCTTTCCAATCACCTCAAGCATTATCAATCGCTAGTGCAAGACCTTACCTCACATTTTTTGGCATTTAACATTTCCTCCATTCCTCGGTCCTAGAATTCGGCAGCCGACCTACTAGCCAATGTAGCCTCCAGGCTTCTACCTTCTGACGACTACAGCCCTGATAGATTTTCCGTAGAGTTGAATTTTAGGCCTTCAATTCCTGATAATGTCACTAATTGGAGAGTATTTAATCATGATGATGATATTTTACAATTCTTAACTTCTGAGAAGTCTTATGACAATCAAATCATTGAAGAAGATGAGCATGACTCCCAAATAAAGGAAACACCTCAGGAAAACGCAATTCCTAAGCCTGTGGTAAAGCTAGAAGATCTTTATGATATTAAAGACAGATTTAAACCTGTAGCTAATACAAAGATCCAAAGCTCTACCCTAAGGTTTGAGTTGATAAATTTGGGCACTGAGCAAGCTCCTCAAAATGTGAATTTAGGATTAGGACTTTATGTAGAAGAGAAAGAAGCATTCATTAAACTGTTAAGAAAAAATAAACAAGTTTTTTCTTGGAAATATGATGACTTAAAGACTTATGATACATCTATTATCCAACATACCATTCCGATGCTTCCCGATCAAAAACCGATTCAGCAGAAGTTAAGAAAAATACACCCAAATTTAGAAAGCCAGATAAAGTCGGAGCTTAATAAACTCCTTAAAGCCAAGATTATCTTTCCAGTCCGACATTCCAACTGGATTTCTAATATGGTGCCAGTCAGGAAGAAAAATGGCGACATTCGAATTTGTATCGATTTCAGAAATTTGAATAGAGCAAGCTTGAAAGACAATTTCCCATTGCCTACTATGGAGCAAATACTTCAATCA
>APFE031194012.1:18259-44996 GCA_000404065.3 Pinus taeda | reverse complement strand
AAATCATTCACCCATCCCCATTTATCTATTTCTGGGAAACTGGTCCCATTATCCCCAGTCGGAGCCACTACCCCAAACGGAAAAGGAGTTGTACTAAGGTCCGGACCGGGTGGCTTCCCCAATGTTGTTGCAGCGATTTTCGAGGCATCAACAAAGTCATAAACGCTCAGAGCATTTCTCTGACTTTTGGTGGGACAGAACCCTCGGTTTAATGACTTATGGACATCAAGTGTTAGAATCCCCTTCATAAAATTCATTTTCCCTTCATTGCCCTAATAAAACCCATTTTCCTAAGGTTAAACTTCATTTGCCTAGGAAAAGTAAAGCAACTCCATGTTAAATCCCTTTTCATTCGAAAAACCCACAAAAAATATTTTATCCTAAGTATAAAGCGTATGCACAAACATTGCCTTTTTACTTATGGGTATATCCAATCCGCTCATCACATTTCATAGTAATTTTTTATATAATTATGTTAATCCCGATATACCTTTTCTTCTATATTAATTAAATCCCCTATATAAATATCCCAACCCTTAGTTTAATTATAAACTATAGTTGACCCCCTACTTCATACCCCGGACAAAATTTGCTTAACTTACTAGTTTTCGGTAATGTTGGGTTAATCCCATCATTAAACCCCCGCGCAATCAATTAATACCCTCATTAACTTTGAATAAATTCCAAACTGCCAAGGATTAAAGCCATGCCAGCCACCCCCCCCCCCCCCCCGACACCTCAGTTCATTTCATCCATGCACCTTCTTCACCCGATTATAGTTGGATCATCATCGCCCGCATCTAACAGTCCATATCCATATCAGAACCGCCAGACACCCCACCTTTACCCGTCCAATAAAGTGGTTTTTCCTTGAACCCCATATGCTACATGTCAAGTGCGGAGGTAGATTGGGTGATCGCTCCAAAATACCACTTCCTCCATAGAAGCGGTGTAATGGCCTGGGAAACTGCCTCCCCACTGAACCCGATAAACCACCTACTATTCATTCATAAAATTGCCCGCCAAAAGGTGACCGTTGCTTAATAAAAAGGCCAAGAAGGCATTTTTCATCTTTTTTCGCTTGAGCTCTTTGAAAACCTCTGCAAACTAGTGCAACACCTGCAAACCTGAAAACTACCAATTAACCCCATTTCAATCCTCAAAGAAACTGCGGAGACCACCTTCAAATCTCTTAGAGCCCTTTCAACCTTCTATCATTGTCCAGAACACCAGTTTGAAGTAAATTCACCTAACCTCTAGGTATTTGTGAACGAATTACCAAATTCCCTTTCAAAATTTGAAAACATTCACTCTTAAAGTGCTTTAATTAAGTAAAATTAATTGAAAAATACTTTCAAGTTAACACCACATACCCAAGCCCTTCTCAAAGTTTCCAAATTGCCTTCCAACCCTCTGATACAATCCTACACTGCCAAATTCAAATCCACAAGAACTGAATTATGGCTTCCCATGTCGCCATGGATGTCAAACCTATCACAACTCCGCATTTGGACCTAGACCACCTCCCCCTGGCAGGCAGGGATTTTCAAATCAGAGACACAAGTGCTTATGAGGTCTTGCTCAAAATTCATTCTTTGAGTAAAGACAGATACCTGAACCATTCAGATGACATTGGCCTTTGGGACTCCAATTTTCCCAAATACCGGTTCCCCAAGTACATATTTTTCTTGAAATTGTTCATATGTGCCATGCCTGTTACATTCCCAGCCAGAAAGCTATAATGTCCCCTGACCAGAAAATCCAGTTTACCATCACAGCTAAATCAATCAATGAGATGTTACAAGTCCAACCAGGTCCAAACCTGACCCCACTCTCAATTGGAGATTTGTTAGACCAGTACACCAAGTTGAGTCCATCAAAACTCGCCCAATTGTTCCAAACGTCCATTGTAGAAGAGCAACACATTCCCAAAGATGCCCCTCCATATGTTTCTATCATTTTCTCTAAAAGGGGAAAGCATATTGTGACTATGATATCATGTGTTTTGGGTTGTACCACTAATGAATTTGTTGATGATCTCATCCTGGCCTTCATGTCCATTTTCAACCCAAGAAAGCCTCCTGCTACTATATACAATTATGCTTAGTTCATAGCTGAGAGGATGCACGAACAGTTTACTAGAATCCACAATGAGAGAGTATTCAAATACTCATTTGTACTATACCATATGTTTTTGTATTATCACTTACACAGATTTCCTTTCACCCTCCATAAGCTTGATACTAGAGGCCAGCCCAGGTCTGTCATATTTTAGACACCATTGTTCCACAAGTATTCCTCACCATACACCTATACAGACTTCATTGACTCTTTTGTCCATCTAGTCATGACCATGCTGACAGGAAGTCCTCCACCTAGAATAAGTCAAGAGATCAAAAGAGTCCTTCAATTGTCTAAGCAAAGTAAGGTGGGATATTGGTACCTTTACCAAAACCACACTGAAAAAGAATATATGGTTTCCATCTAGCCCCGTAGAAACTCCCCAAATACCTCCATATGAGGTTATTTTCTCTAGAATATTATAGGCAGATAATAAATTCTGATGAAGTCAATTTTGTCTCAGCCAAGAAAAGAACCCAGTTTAAAGTCAAAAATCAACTAGGCCCTTTCATTTGAAATTCTAGAGAAGTAGGGAAGGAAGCGCATCTGATTCTGCAACAAATGAAGTTCCAAAACAGTTTTATGTGGAGATATGACCCTCAAAGGTTTATGACCAGACTTAGACAAATGGTCAAATTGGGACCTTACATTCATCACCCAATACCAGAGATAGAAACATATGCAAATCAATCTGAGTGGTTGGAAAACACTCTTGTAGACAGGGATAGTACAAAGGTAGATGTGGAAAATACCTTGTGTGATTTAGAGAGACAACTTGATGAAAGTTCATTCCTACAGGTACCACAACAAGAAGCAACCATGAGTGCCCCTACAGTTTTGCAAACTCCTCAGAATGAGGAAAGGAATCCCAAGAGGAACGGAGAGGGAGCTTCCACTTTAGGCATGGACACATCTAATGTGCAGTATGAAGGGAGCCAGAGAAAAAGGCCAAGGCTCAATCCTGTTTCAGAACAAGAAGACACAAAAGGCTCATCAGAAGTAACTAATACCGAGTTTGACATGAGCAGGGGCACAGTTCCATCTGGGGAAACACAGGAGCCATCTACTTCACAAGCTCAAATGTTGGAAAGACAGCTCAATGCAGAAGTTTCCTCATTTGGTAGGCCTACTAATAAAGATAAGGATATTAAGGACATGTTCAAAGAAATCAAGATGAGAAATGGGAAACTGAAGGCATATTCTTATGCACAGTATCTTAATATTACACCTACCAATCAAACCAGGTTGATGTCAGCTTTTGACATCAAGGAAGGAAAGATGCAAATGTCTTTCATAAAGCCAACTATGCAACCACCAAGGACATCAACAGATTACAAGAAAATTTATTTTGAGGTTTTGGCAAGGGATATTCATCCCATTAACCAAATTGAATTCCACAAATAGGCTGGAGAAATTATTTACTCAACCCTTGCTGGAAAAGCCATCACTGCCCATCAATTACAAAATTCATTGACCAACATTTCATCCCAGTACCAATTGGAAAAGGCCTCCTCACAGGCCAAAAGCACCAAAATCAAGTCTTTGGAAGACTTAGTGATTGAATTGGTACATGATCCCAAAGATATCAAAGTCACTGAGCAACTAATAATAAAAATAATGATGACATTGCAGCACTCAAAAGGCAATTGAAGATACCGCAGCTGTAGCATCCCCAGACACAGGAAATCTTGGAAAACCAAACCAGACATGAAGAATTGATGGACTTAGTCCTAAAATTAAATGATCAGTTAAGGGAAACATAGAAGGAATTAGACACTTTAATTCAATTGAAGAAAAGTGGCATTGCCACTACATCTATAAATGTTATCCCAACAGTCTTAATAGTTTCTCCTTCCACATTGGCAACCTCATTGGCTCCCACAACTCCTATGGCCACAACACGGCTAGTTTCAATAGAGTCTACATCAGCAGCAGGTACATCAGGTGAAGAAACCACAAAGTTAGTTAAAACTATGGAAGAGATGTCCATACAAGCAACAGAAATGAATAAACTGAAGAAAAAAAAGTGACAAGCTTAGAAATTAATTACAAGCTTGCCAAAATCATGGACAAAGAAGAAGTGCAGAAATCTGCCAAGATGAATGAGAGAATAAAAGCCATGGAGAAGAACCTAACACTAAAGGAACCCCTTGGACAGGCTAAGGAGCTCTTATGGGCCAATATCATTGACTCTGTCAATGATATTTGGCCATCTATTCAGGTGATTTTTGAACATATATGTTTAATAAAGATGGCTACAAAATCCATCCAAAAGGTAAAAGAAGAATTAGGAGAGATGCCCAAAGATGCCATCAAAATCATCCAATTCCTTAACAGTAAAAACGAGTATGAGCTTCAGGAATTGGATATAGAGGACAGAACATAAACAATTTTGGAGGTAAGAAAGGTCCTCTCCAAGAGAAACTTAATGCTAAACTTGGAGGACAAGTGCCAGAATATGCAGGTAGGCGTTGATAGATTTATGACTAAGTTTCAAATTTTGACAGGGAAAGGGTTACCCAGTTCCTTAGTAATAAATGAAAAACTCATGACACAACAGGATTACAACAACAAAATTAGAGAGCTAGCAAAAGAATAGGTCAATACATCATCAGTCAAGGCATTGCCAATAGGAAAACTACTTTATCAGGCATTTGAAAACTTGTTTTACCTCCAACATAAGGTAAAACACTTGTTTGTCAATAAACCTACTTTTGCCAAGTACACTGAGGCAGATGAAATATATAGGACAATGCTAAATATCCAATTGCCTAATGCTGAAACATGGGAGAAACTGACTTATTTACTATGAGAAATATGCAGTAAAAAGGTTAAGTATAGTAAAAGGAAAACAGCCAGGTAAAAAGATGAAGACAGATCAACAGAGTCAAAGAGTATCAGTCTCAAAGTGTATCAGATGAAATCCAAAAGTAGATGAAACTTCCAGCGTAAAAGATCAAACAACAAAGCAGCATAAAGGGCTAAAATCAAACCATAAACTCCAGCAGTACCAACACAAAAGGGACATCCTAAAATTAGTTCAATAGTTGTCTCCATCTTCTTGCAAGAAGATATTTTTATTTCCTAGATTAAATCTCAAATTAGTTTGAGATATTTTGTAATAGTTTTTGTATAAATACTTCACAATTTGAAGTATGTAATGTGGATTCTTAGACATTTCTATAGAATTTTGATCAAAAAGACTGTAAAGCTATTGTATCATTGACTAAGCCAGCAAGCTCGATTGATGAATAAAGACAAGATATTTCACAGGATTCATGTGTTGAGCAAAGTGCAGACAAGTATTTTCATATGTTATCATTATCTTTCTGAAATTTTTACCAGAATGTTTAATGTATTGCTGAAACTGAATTCTATAACTAGAACAATATCTTAGAATTTGTCTAATTACACTTTTTAACAGTTATGCATATAAATGTTTTCAACTAATATCTAAGTTAAGGAATTCTTATTTTCTCCTTAGTTTAGGTTGTTTCTTGCTAATCCAGATCAAAGGATTCTTAATTTCCCTTTACTTTCGATTACCCTCTATTCCTCGTTCATATCTCATTCTGAGAACCCTTAATTTCTCTCTCACCCTGATTAAAACCATTTCACCCCCCTATTCCAAAGACCTACACTTTACTCTACTAGATTTCCCTTTGAACAGTCCCTTTACTGAGTTGATCTAGTTATGCTACCCTTTTGTTGACTCCATAGCCCAATCGTCTAAAGACATCATTCTATCCATCTATTTCAAGGATCCCACCATCCAATCTTGAATACAAATCAAAAACCCCCAGAACATTCATAACTAGCCTTGAATCCAAGCAAACAAAGCTAAATCATATAGACAGAGCCCTCTCTGAGCCTAGGTTGGCTAAAGCCTATGCTCCAAAATTGGTTTGTGGTTACCTCGGTTATTTTCTTTCTTCTAATAACTTCTAAAGAAATTTCTGAGTGATAACACTTCCTTTTTCATGATATTTTCTAATTGATGTTAATGATTCATTTGAATTATCTTAAGGTTGATCTACGCTTATCCCTTCCCCAACTTCAAATCCAAAATTTTATCGCTCTCTTAGGAAAGACTACACAATTTGCTTGAGTTGTTTCCTTCCCCAACTGCGCATTGCATAGTTCCTAGACTTAAGCTCACCCCTTTCAATTTGGGAATATGAAATGCACAATCAATGGCTTTCCCAGCTGTGCATTTTGTAGGTCCAAGCATCAACTGTCCAGTCCTAGCCCTTGAGACTATGAATGGTGTAGTTCTCTCTCTCTCTCTCTCTTCCCAGTTAGGACTGCACGTTGCCCAGTATCAAGCCTCAAGCCTTCCCCCTTCCATCCTAGAACTACGCAATCTCTCTCCTCATCACTGTGTTGTTGATTTTTACTTTATTTATAAGATGATTTTTCATAGAGTTAACTTTCTTTTTCTATGAGTGCATCTTTTTCCATAGGCACTATAGGTCTTGAGCATACTTCTTTCAGCAATAGAAAACATCATGCCTCCGAAGAGGTCAACATCTAAAGAGGCTACTAAAAGCAGTGTCCATGAAGTAGTTGAAATTCCTTCATCTTCAATTCCCATTTTCATTGATACATAGTTATACATTGAGAAGGAACCAAATGTTACATGGCACATTGTTAAGGATGCATTCACGACCATTGAATTCAATGAAGAACTGGAGGATAGATGGATCTACATTAATATCCATAGGTCAAGGCTTCATAAAGTTGCTTGCAAATTTCTAGTCTTTCCTTGTGCAAAGGTCATCAAATGGATTCTACGAAGGTTTGACACCAAGAGAATGTTCTTGAACAATGCTAGTGGGTAGTATCTTGCCTCCTACCATCCATACGACATCCACTTAATCTTTCACTTTCCTGATCCTGAATAGCATATGGACTCTTATTTCAATGCATCAACAAGATATCTCAATACTAAGGATGTGGCCAAGATGTTGGTGAAGGAACCGTCAAAGTTTTTCTAGACAACGAAGAACATTTAGAACATCAGTTCAATCAAAAAGGTGTTTCATTATTTGATAGTATTGTGTTACTGAATTTACGGAAAGAATAATATTGAATCCATCCCAGAAGGATGGGTTTACATGTTGTATTAGGTTGTCTCCAATGGAAGATATTTGACTAGTCCAATCTTGTCCCTCGGCAATTGAAGATCAATGTGAATAAGGTGAAAAGACCACCAAAAGGAAAGTAGTAGTAGTTCTACATGTTTTCCTACCTAGTAGACAATGTATGCACTCACAATGATTTCCTAGCATGGATTGGAAATAGACTTCCAAAGACCCTCCTATCCATATCTATTGTAGGTTTTTAGTAGAATGAAACTACAGGGGAGTTTTTGAAAATTTGGCTGACCATTTCTAGAAGGCCCTATACCATATTATTTTTTAAGAAGAGGCTCCTCACATGTCTCTTGTGGCAATGAGTGTAAGATCAGAAGTTTCAAATTGGTTTGCCTCACGATTTGGAACTTACCTCAGGGTGTTCAGCTGCGAGAAACCATCTCATATCTATTGAGTGATGCTATTGATAAAATAATCATGAAATAGATCACATATCATCTTGTCACGGGTTTTTCTACAGTGGTGAAAAGGAAGAAGAAATCACCATGGCCTTCTATTCCCTTACAGGTGGGATTTTACATGATTAAAAACTTGAAGGCTCTAGAAATTGAAGCAAAGCAATTCGAGGAATTTAGATTCGGTACAATAGGCTATCATCAGTATGACCCCTAAGGAGTTTATAAGAACCATTGTGCCAAGTTACACTTTTTCTAGCCATATGGGACCTATGCCAGACTAGAGGAAGAAAATATGAAGAATCACTACAATGCCTCTCAGTCATGTGCACCAAGAGATCAAGAAAGCCCTTCCAATGCAGTTCTAGAACAAAGACTTACTAAGGAAGCCAAGAATCCATAAGAGCACTCTCCAGTGACTATTAAGTATAAGAGGAAGGTTTCCCACGACCCAGTAGAGGAGAAAAGCCACAAATTCAAGGGATATCCAATTATTTTAAAGATGTCTTTGGTAGAAAAAAGGAGAAGGAAGAAGCGGATAATTGAGAAGAAATAGGAAGAAGAATGGGTACACAAGGAAGAACATGAGAGGAAGGAAGAAATGAGGAAGAAGAAATTGCACTAAAGTAGGAGGAAAATGAAAGGCAGAAACAAATTGTGAAAGAAAAAATTAAGAAAAATCAGGATCAATAGCTTGTTAAAGAGAAAGAGGAGCAGATAGTGGCTCGAGACATGGAAATAGAACAAGGGGGGCAGAACTAGGACGTTGACCTCATTCCTAGTACAGAATAGATCATCAATCAGCCTCAACCTACCCTCACAGATGGGAAAGCCTAGGATGATGAAGAAGAGATCTCTCCTCTAGATAATGATCCAATCATGGATGTATCGAGCTTAAGCTTTAATAAGCTCTACAACAGAATTTTTCAGGAAAGAAAGAAACATTTTCCCGATGATTTGGCACATCCTACTTTTATTCATACAGAGATGGTGATCATCACTGATACAAGAAGGAATCCTCAAACCATCACTACAACTAACTTAGCCTTTGCAAGTGCTTCAAAAGCAACTACAAATTTCCTGATGGCTAAGAACAAACATATGGCAAAGAATTTGTAAGCTACAAAGAAACAAATAAAACAACTCCAAGCAAAGAATCATAATTTATCTTCCTCATGTGCTTGCTTACAAGAGCTTTGAGAAGCTGTAAATGGAGATATCCTCTACATGATATGCAAAAGAAATCATGGGAAAATGTGAAATCCTTGAAAGTAATCCATGCAGCCATTACTGCAATTCATGAGTAGGGAACTAAGTATAGTAGCACACCAACGGAATTGGTCAAGAATACAATGAAGGAAGCAGACTTCGAAAAGGTTGAGATCATAATTCTTATACAAATAAATAAACAAATCATCACCTTCATGGCTAGAATTTTAGTTGCTTACACATAGTTATACGGAAACTTGGATTCTTTGGTTCAGTCACACAAGATCCCATCAGTAAGGCCTTTTGCAGAAACAAAGGGTAGAAATGTTGTTAGGTAGGATATCGAGGAGTACTTGAATCAACTAAAGAAAATCACTACCAAAGAATACTTAGAGGTTAATAGACATAGCATGTAGAAATTCAAAGATGGTCCTGCTAAGATCAACATGAAGTTGTCCTTATTGCAGAAAGAAGTGCAAACAAGCTCCAAAACCATATACCCAGATGTGATGGAAGCCAGAGTCATCTTTCACCCTGACCTTCCAACAAAATTTGAGGAGACCATCACACAATACAAACCTTGGAATCAATATGTAACCACAAAATTGCATGTTGAATTTGTCAAGATAAATTTTCCTCAAACTCAAGCTTAATGTGTCTACTTTTTCCTATTAGGCTTGTCTTATTAGGCCCTACCCATTTTTGTCCTATATTGGTTATTGTATTATTTTATTTGAAATAAAATATGTAAGTGGAATTCCAAGAGTTAGTCGTGAAATATGAAGCGTCATTAGTTAGGAAAAGACAAAAGAAGTCAAAGAGTCATGAGGGTATCTCAAAGGTCACAAAGGAAGATGAAGAGTCATCTCATTTATTATAAATAAACCCTCATACCACAAGCAAAGGGCTTGGAATATTTGATTTAGAGCCTTGGCTTCTCTATTTTATCATAGGAGGAATATCATTATTTGGAGAAGCAAATGTTCGCTCCATGTTCCACTATTGGGGCTAGTGTCTTATCAATGTATTTCTATACTTAGAACTCTCACTATATAATAAAAGCTCAGAGCCAACAAGCCTTCATGCATTTATCGTGAATCTAGTAAGAATATTCCTTATATATTTGCAACATGTGTTGTTTCACTTATGCTAATGCTAATGAACTAATTTGTTTGCTTTAGTATGTATCTTGTTGGATGCGTTTTATTTATGTTATTACGATCATTCTTATCTTGTGAACTATTTTGCAAGTTAACTAACGATTATTTTGTTATGCTTTTGTGTCTCTTTTAAGTTAGTACTACTTCTTGCTTCTAAGGGGATCACTTATTTCCCTCCAATGTGATGAAACCTTTCATCCATTAAATTTGATACTTCACAAAGTTCATACACTTGCTATCACGAAAGCCATGTATATATCATTCTATGTGTCTATCACAGCCAAGTCACATCTTTGAAACCACCACTTTGGAAACCATACATATTCTGGTTGGGGCTCATAATCCAAACAGTGTGGGGTATAACTGGGACTTCACATCGGGGATACCCCCTTCCCTATTGGCAACTTCCATCACCATCAACAGGTTTTGGTGCTAGAAGGAGGCCAGATTGACAAGTTGAGCCTATGAAGTCTGTTTGAGCATTTCTTATCTTAAATGGCTTCTTCCCAAATATTAACCCCAACATTTTCTTTTAGAGTCACAAATCTGAAAATTCCTTCAGGGATAATTAATGACTTGTTGGATTTAAAATTTGATGACAAGGGTGGAACAAATATTCTTGAGAACACCCTCCACTTTCTTGAAATTTTCACTTCTCATGAAATTAATTTTGAGGATACGACTTGTAGGTTGTTTGTTCTTACATTAAAAGTGTGTGTTAGACAACAGTGTTATACATTGTCGATTACCTTTATTCATTCCTTCCAACATCTTTTCAAGAAGCTCCATCAAGCCTTTGATGGGTATGATTATGAAAGTGCTTATAAGAAAATTATTCATCTCAAAATGGAGCCTGATGAATCTGTTGAAGATTTTCATGATCGATTCATTCACTTTTGTTATGAGTTTTCTAAGGATGACATAGACTAGAATTTTATGAAAGAGAAATTTGAGTATCTTGTTCAAATTTCTTTGAATCCATCAGAATTTGAATCCTTTGAAATTCTCCCAACATTTCTTGGCTATGGAGCTCTCAAATATTCAAAAGGATAAACTATTGTTCCCTGTGACTTTTCATATTCTTGTGATTCTTCGACAAATCAAACAACTCCATACACCAAAGTCGAGGGTGGAGAATGTGATAATCAATTTCATGATTCAACACCATCTTCTTTCTCCCCTCATATTCAAGATTTGAAATAAAATTTAAAATTTTAATTTGATTTAATCAGTGACAATGTTTCTTCTCATTCTCCATCGCTTATTTCCTCTGATTCTCCTGATCTTGAGTTGTCACATCAACCTGTTACAATGGTTTCTTTTGATTCTCAAGAGGATCAATTCTAAGATGGAGTTAGTGAAGACAAGGAAATTTGCAATATCTTTCATAATGACTATGTGTGGTATTCTAATTATGAACAATAATTTGTAGTGAAAGGTGATATTTCACCTTATCTTTCCATTTCTTACCCTTTCACCCATTGTCCTAACATTTCCACTAATTCCAGCGCACCTGTCACATATTTCGATGATACGGTTTTAAATGGTATTGAATCTTATTGCAATCAAGAATGGTGGATTATTGATTTCAGTTCGAAAGAAAGTAAGGAAGAATCCATTCTTAACAATGTATCGCATTCCTCATCTTTTGAAAGAAAAGAAGCAGATAATGTAACTTTGTGTTTTCAATCAACCCCTCTGTATGATTCATCAGATCATGAGGATTCCCTTCCCTTGAATGAAAAATGAAACTTTGATCATGGTTGTCTTAATATATTCATTGATTAATCCAATAATTATTCTATAACTGTCGATTATTGAATGCCACTGGTTTTCTATGATATACCTTCATATACTTTGGAACCATGTCAAGTTGTCGAGATACGTCAACTTAAACTAATGGTTATTTCGGGATATCGGAATCTTGATGGTCATTCCAAGCATGATCAAGTGGACACTCTTCCTCGGAAGAACCCTCATAAGTCAATCACAAATGTTGTAAATAAATTTGTCTCTTAGTCTTAAGATCCTTCACTTGTTTATTGTGATTCCATTGTTGAATAGTTGGAGGAATCCTACTTAGCAAGCCCTTTTGCTAAGAACAAGTTCTTATCCTTCTTCATGTTTGCCAAGATTAAAAGTTGGAATGGAGGAGGCTTTGATATGAGAGTCTGTCATGATGTGTGTGAACATTATGTTATGTCAATACAATGTTTTTAGTGCATGCATTTTTATCTTACATCTCTTCTCATGTTTTGTGTCTTCGAATTTTGGAACATGTCATGATTTATCTTTCTTGTGTTATGTTTTTCTTGATAACCTTTATCATTTCTAATCCCCTCGCCAATATAGGTCAAGAGATGCTTCATTAGTTGCATTGGAAATTTCACTTTACGTAAGACTTATGTCTTCTGTTAGCTTAGGAGTAGGCTTAGTTTAATTAGTTTTTTTTTTTTTCATTGTGTTTTGTTTGGACTTTCATTTCTTGATTTTATTTTCCTTCTTCATAATAAGCCTTGTGTTAAGGTTGTGTTTGGTTCTGAATAAGCAAGCAAAAGTTTGAAAGGACATTTTGCAAATATTAATGCTTGGTGAACTGTTCATCTGCCTTCCTTGCATGGGCCTTGTATCTTTTATTATATAATGCTTAGACAAAAAATATGTTCTCTCTCGAAGAAAACCTTTGTGGATTTGTGATGCTCAAATCTATAAATAGGATCTTCTTCTTCAATCAAATTCTATGTTTGATCGGTTCATTTGTATACTTGGTCAAGTAGAGGAAGGAAAGGGGGAAACTTAAACAAGTGAACTGTATTTTAGAGGTGTATATATATCCTTCTCTGAAGGGGAAACCTCTTTTTCTCTCAATAAATCAGGATCCTTCTTCCGCCTCATGAGATAATAAGTGTTGAAGCACAACTCCATAAATAAAAATAAATAAAGTGTGAAAGAAGATAAAGGATTCCTACGCAGAGAGGTGAAGAAATAAAATTGGTCGGGTTACTATTCAGGCTCACTGGCAGCGAAATAATACTTTTTTTCCTGTAGTGACTCTGTCGGGGTACTATCTACGCCTGTTGGAAACACAGCAACACAAGAGATGAAAACTAAAACTTTGACAATCCTTTTCACTTGCATATTTATATACTCCTTATTCCCAATCAAAACAACCAAAGTTTGGTTTCCTTTTGTTAGTGTGTTTCCAACGAAAAGAATGAAAGAAATTATACCTTTAAATCAAGCTAAGTAAGAAAGTTATGGTGATCAATGGAATGAACAATACTTCTTAAAGAGTTAGACTTGGTTTATAGAATTAGACCCATAAAGAGAAGTTGGAGTTCTACCAGTGTATCACCAAGTGTTGTAGCTACTAAAACCCCCTTCCAAATATTTTCCTATGATTCGATTTTGGAGCCTACATTTTGTCAATAAGAGCTTATCTCTCATAGTTGTCATGCGTTCTTCTTGATTATTTAATGTCATAATCACTTATTTCTTTCATGCATCACTTTTGTTATTTTTTAACTAAGTCTTGTCGTTAGTAGTTGCACAACTTTTTATGACAAGTTACTTCCCTTCAAACACAAGCTAACTCAGGAGAGTTGGAAAAGATTAAGATCATAATGCTTATACAAAGAAATAAACAACTCATCACCTTCCTAGCTAGCATTTTAGCTACTTATGCACGATTATATGACAACTTGTATTCCTTGGTTCAAGCACACAAGATCCCCTCAGTACAGTCATTTGTAGAAACAAAGGGAAAAAACATGATCAGACAAGAGATTGAGGGGTACTTGAATCAACTAAAGTAGATCACTACCAAAGAAGACTTGGTGGTTAACATACATAACATGAAAAGTTCATAGGTGGTCCTGCTAAGATCAAAATGAAGTTGTTTTCATTGCAGAAAGAAGTGAAAACTGGCTCCAAAACCATCTACCCAGATGCAATGGAAGCTAGAATCCACTTTCAGCCTAACGTTCGGCAAATTTGGAGGAGACCATCGCAAGGTACAAATCTTGGCATCAATATGTAACCACAAAATTTCAAGTTGAAGTTGTTGAGATAGATTTTCCTGAAACTCAAGCTTAACATGTCTAGTTTGTCCTATTAAGATTTTATTATTAGGCTCTACCCATCTTTTTTCCTATATGAGTATTATTGTATTTGAAATAAAATATGTAGGTGGAAGTCCAAGAGTTAGTTGTGGAATATGAACAGTCATTAGTTAGGAAAAGAAAAAAGAAGTCAAAGATCCATGAGGGTATCTCAAACATCACAAAGAGAGATGAAGAGTCATCTCTGTTAGTTTCAGTCTTTGCAGCCTTCCTCCAGTGATCAAATATTCTCTTATAAAGTGGTCTCAGAGTGTCAAGGTCAAATTTTGTCATTTCAATGAGTCTTCAAGCAAAATTTGGTCACTAGGTATTAGGTCTAGGGTTTGTTTTCACTCCTGTCAGAGTTGTCCAAATGTCGGTCCATGTCACCATTCAGCTGATTGTACCATTATTCAGGGGGTTTTCATCATCATTTCAAGTCCCACTGGGTCATTTTACACCTTGCTCATGCTTCAGTTGTGCCTAGGTAAGGTTAATTTCCCTCTCCTAGGGTTTTGGAGGTAATTTCTCTTGGATGGTCAAATCCTTAGTAAAACTTGTATCCTGATGTTCATATACCTTCCCCTATCCATAATCTACCTTATTAAACACTTCCCATCACTAAAATCCCCCAAATTCCTCATTTTTGCACAAACCCTAGTTTCTTGCTACAACTTGGCAATTTTCTAGGCTAGGCCTATGTTTTGCCCTTTTGGACCCCTTCCCCTCACTCAATCTCTGCAATTCCACTTTCCCCTACTTCCTAACATCCCTCACCACTTCCAAAAAGTTTCTCAATAATTTAGAAGCCCCTTATCCCCTTCATTTCGCTTCATTTCGACAAATCCCTTGTTCCACACATCGGGATAGGTTTCACTCAAATGATGTTTTTGAGAAATAAAGGATGAATTTGGGAAACATGAGAGATTTTTTTGTCCAAAATATGCCAAGGAAGAAAAAACTCCTTCACTTTTTACACAGGTGTCATGGTTTTAGATAAATGCCAAAAATATTGTTGCCTCAGGAGAATTGAATGCACCTCTGTAGTGACCTTGGGAAAATAAAGATTTCTCCTAGCTTGGTTGGCAAAATGACTTAATTGATGAGTCAAATGATACCTAGACACAAATATTTTTCCAATGAGCTATCATGAGCTCAATTTAAAGTTGCGGAAGCCCTTACAACGTTGACTGCAACAACACTCTACCTTTAGGCAGCCTCATTTGGCACATTTTGACCATTCTTGGGAGATTTAATTTTTAGTAGGGAAAATGAACTCAAAATTACCAAATTATAATTGGGTTAGAAATTATACTCCAATACCTTTCGAACGAGCTATCCCGCGCCCAATTTGGACATCGGGAAGGCCTCCAAACGTCTCTTGAAAAATGCACTATGAATAGGGTTTGGAGGCGCAGCGCATTGGGTTTGTGGCGCGACGCATAGAGCTGGAAGCCTGATTTCTCTCAAAAACTCCCTCAAATTTCCAAAATCACTCAAATATTCTAGTGTGCAAGTAATTTAAGCCCTCTTCCTTGCTATTGAACAAGTTTTTCATACAATTTATGGTGGTTGTGTAAATGAAAATTCAAACCCTAATACCTTGCAATTTGTGCTCACAAACAAGCGCTTAGCGTTTGTAGTTTGTGTTTTTGTTTCCAAATTCCATTCCATCACTCCCACAATCTTTGTTTCCCACATTCATTTTCTAGTTTCTTCCCCATATCCCTAATTCCCATATCCCTAAATCACTAACCCCATATTCCTAACTCCCACTATCCCAAACCCTAGCTACACATTCCTAAATCCTAATTGTTATCCTAAAATCTAAAAAACTATCCATAAAACCCTTCTATGCCCCAAATTCTAGTCAGAATCATTTCTAAAACCCCTCTTACCCTCTCTCTCCACATTCCCTCATACATTCTTACCCTTGGTGGCAGAAAACTAAAATCCCCATAAATCTCATCAAGAAACCTCACACATTAGCAAGCATCAGGAGTCTTGGCTCGAGAGAGTCAACATCCACTTAGAGAGACTGTTGCACAAGGCCGATAGGGACAAAGAATTGTTGAGACACATGGCTTTTCACTACATGGCACAGAACAAGGTTTTCAAGGCACGAATAAGGAATTTAAAGGCAAAACTAAGGAAAGCATCAAAAAGGAAAAAGAGGAAAAAAGAGCATGATCAACTTCAGATATTGGCCGAGGTATCCTTGGCCCATCATAGCTCTTGATGAAGAAGTTCCAGCCCAAATTTCAAGAAATTTGGATCAATTTTTGCATTTTGAAATTTTTTTGCACTAAAAAACAGGGTTTTCCTCCCTATGTGTCGTGCCACATGGCACGCGCTTTTGCTAGGGAGCTCCAAATTACAAAAGCTTTGCATTTCTGGATTTGGCATAAAACATTATGGTTGCTTGTTCATGTTCAAGAAATTTGGGCAGGTTTTGGGCCCTCAAAGAGGTCAAAAACACTCAAAAATGACCTCACTGCCCCTATTTTGACACACAGGAAGAAGTCTTGGGAGATTGGATATTTGGAGGGGCAAATGGACACCAAATCTAGAAATTCCACTTGGTTTGGAAAGTAGACAGGTTGGGATTTCCAATGCGCTATTAGGAGCTCAATTTGGACTTTGGGAAGGGCCTCAAAATCAGCTCCAAATTTGTGCTATGCATAGAGAATCAGGCGCGGTGCATAGAGGAAAAATTGCCAGTTTGACCCAGTTTTGCTCTATTTTTCGTCCAGTTTTGCCTAGTTTGACTTTTTTATTCCTAATGGAAAATATATGATGTAATTTGATAAACATTGATGGATCATGATGTAAATATGTTGGATTTTTACTTGTATAGGTAGATTCATAAGCTTAGAAGTTGTTTCAAACTGAATGAATCAGTTTCCTTATTTCTAGAGGCATGTTGTTATGTTGCTTAGATTCCAGTTCTTAGTTTAGGATGGGTTGGATCAGCTCCTAAACATGTGAGCTCGACCCCTAGAGGCAAGGAGGAGATATGTTTGTCTATATTACGTTTTTTTTCAGTCATTAGCATGGTTGGACTCTTGAGAAAGCCTTGAGCTTCATTGTACATTCATATTTTCATTTTGGCTAAGGAATTGAGACCAGGGTTTGCAGCACTCTTTGGGATTAATGTGGCAATTTGTCTTGGTACAGTGCTTCTCTTTATTATTGTGATTTTGTTTATGTATGTCATTATCTATCTTATGTCTCCTGAACTAAACAAACAAGAGTGTAAGTAGAATACATTAAAAATGTAATGCGCTACTTGAAGTTTGCTTTAGTTGTTTGATGTTTCCAGCTGTTTGGGGAGGATTCATGATTTCCCTTGCCATCTTCAACACCTCACCTGTCTTTTCCCTCCACCTCATTCAATTTTAAGTTCCAAAACGATTGCCTACCTTGCCTCATTGGGATCCCTGCATGATTGTGCCTCATTCCCCGCACCCAAAACCTGCCTTCTCAACCAAGCCAACAACTCATCAATTCATTCAAAAAACCTCTTGCACACATATACCTAGCCTAGAATCAGACGATATTTCTGTCATCTCAAGCCCCATAGATCATCCTTCGCTGAGTTGAGCCGGAGAGAGCCCTCTACTGTCCTCATAGGGCTAGCTACGAGGCTGAGCGTGGTTTGATGTGGACCTAGAAGCTTACCTTTTCAGCTTGAGGTAAATCTAGGCTCTAACAGTCTTATTTGTTATAAATAAACCCTCATAACTAAAGAAAAGGGCTTGGAACCGAAGGTTGGGAAGCTTTGATTTGCAGCCTCAGATTCTTTAACTTATCATAAGAGGAATAACATTCTTTGAAGAAGCTTGTGTTGGCTTCATGTTCCACTATTGGGGCTAGAGTCTTATCAATGTAACTATATGCTTGGAACTCTCACTCTATAATAAAATCTCAGAGTTGGCATGCCTTCATGTATATGTACTAAATGTAGTAAGATTGTTCTTTATATATTTACAATATATGTTGTTTCACTTAGGCTAATTCTAATGAACTAATCTGGTTGCTTTAGTATGTATCTGGTTGAATGCATGGTGTTTATGTTATTATGATCGTTGTTATCTTGTGAACTATTTTGCAAGTTAACTAACGATTCTTTTGTTCTACTCATGTGTCTCTTCTAAGTTAGTACTATTACTTGCTTCTAAGGGGCTCACTTAGTTCCCTTCGATGTGATGGAACCTTTCATGTATTACATTTCACACTTCATAAATTTCATACACTTGTTGTCACCAAAGCCATGTATATATCATTTAATGTGTTTATCGCAACCAAGGCACATCTTTGAAACCACCACTTTGGAAACTGACTATACTCTAGTTGGGGCTCCTACTCCAAACAATGTGGGATCTAATTAGGACTTTGCATTGGAGAGACCCCCTTCCCTATTGGTGGATTTATGCACCGTCAACACCTCCTCGCCCTTCCAAAAATCCTAAGAAACCTCCTCTCTCTGCTCATACAAATTTTTTTCAAGTCCACCCTTCCTCTAAAGTGTCTTCAATATCTCCCTAGGGTAGTAGATTCAACCCTATAGTTAACCTAGAGTACTATCCCTCAAAGGATTTTCACTAGGGAGGAGAAAAATTAGATGGTATGAAACCATTAGAATATGTTGAAACATGTATCTTAGCAAAGGAAGAAAATGATCCAAAAGAAGAAATAGTCCTTAGATATAGCCCTTGGTTAAGAGAATATTGGTTGGATTCTTCAGAGCCTCTGCAGGCCTTTCTAAATGATGTTCCATCTCTCCCACCTTATATATATGGGAGATAATTTAAGCCATAAGTTTTAATTTGAAAGAATCATTGGTCAACTCCTGGGTATTCACCTTGCTTGAGGAATTGAGACCATGAATCATGCTCCATTTGCATATGATAACCATTTTCTTAGGATGATATTCCACCATCATAGCCTCTATATTTAAATCCATTCTTCACTCTTTCGTACATTCTTCTAGAGGAAAAGTTAATTAAAAAAATCATATGTATGCTTGGAATATTAGCAACCAAACAAAGGAATCCATCCATATAATTATTCATTTCCCATATTAATAAGGATGGTATGTCTTTTGTTATTTTAGAATCCCAATTTAATTCAAGCATTTCCCCATCCATATTAGACCCCCATTCTCAATAAATTCAAGAGAAAATATACTTTGTGGGAAGAAAAATGGCTCAACCCTATTAATAGACTTGTCCTTTTAAAGTTTGTTTTGCTAAACCTGTTTTGGAGAATTTGGTATCTACGGATAAATACTAATTCCCTAGATAAGTAGCTATATCTAGAACAACATTTTAAAGTGTTTTAGTCTTTTCCTATAAGCAATAGATAAGATGAGAAGATGAGAAGACCTACTTGTAGTTCCGCTTTCCTATCGTCTCCTTTGTATTGATCCCATTGCTCCTTCTGGTACTTAATACACTTGAGAAGTACCTGTAAACACGACAAAAAACAAAGAATCGATCAAAGCAAAAGATCTATTGAATATAAGTGAAAGGAATCAGATACAATTCACACATATAAGCATTATAAAAAAATATAAACGTATGGGAGAAAGGTTCAAACACTTTATTGAATAGAAGAAGGAACTACAACCATTGGTGTCTGATTCAAAGCCATTCATCCAACATCGATCCCATCCACATCACATCAAAAGCATTACAATACTTGCTTCAAATCCAAATCTCATAGCAACATTATCTCCTTACAATTCAACATAATCTAGCCCTTGATCACTTAGATGAGTGGTCAATTTATAGGAAGATGAAGGAGGTTTTGTCATAAATGGTGGCATTGAATGGCCTTCCATACGTAGAATTAGTTCCATGGAAGAAGGGGTGAGAGGATAGGATGCACCTTAACTCGTTCCTCATCCATTTTTGAGCTCATAGGAGTTGATAAGTGAGGGAACCTTCTAGATGACTCCAAAAGATAAGGATATTCCCCAAACCCTATGTGAATTTTTCTCAATCTTGCCTAGCACAGGTGAAAGGAAGCCTAAGTGGTCTGTAGAGCACCCTGGCATGGACTTAACTGCTCCGCAGCGCACCCTTACATGGGCCTACTTGCGCTGGTCCCTTTAGAGGCTATTTTTAGATGTCTTCAAGTCATGAAACTGTCTGGGAAGGAGGCATTCAAAGGGGTGACTTGTTTAGGGCATGTAGAAACTAAAATTAGGGTTTGATGAGCCCTAAAACACTGATCTGGATTATTGTATTGATGTGCCTAAATGGATCTGTAACAGCTTCCCCTTAAAGCATGAAGTCGGAAAAATGTCAATGTCGAATGAAATGCTTTACGATGTGATGAGGAGGTATCTAAGTGGAAGGTGACCTGCATCAATTACAATACATATATCATGATATTTTATTTTTACATGAATTGTTGAGGGAAGGCATACCCATGCTCAGCTTATAAACTTTCATTACATGTACATAAATAGTCATCTACAGATATAGACCCATGATCAGAATGACCATCAATGTAAAGCCATTGTACATATGATTTCGTACTCCTGAAATCGCAACCCAAATGGATGAAACTAGATCTGGGGTCTTCTATCTCATTCAATCGTTCGCTCAAGTACGAGTCTAACCATGTGAATATGTGATCTGAAGTAGAACATGGGAACACACCATCTGATTACCAGCCAATGATGTAAGTTGTTAACAGATGTGAGAGAAATCACCGATAATGATAATGATCCTCAAAGTACTGCAGTACATTTTGCATGGTGTGAATGGATGATTTGATGTCGGACACCATACAAAGTATTTCGGTCAAATTCCATTGATGTTAAACTATCATCGAAAGCGAGAAACCTGTCATTGATGAATGCAAGCCTCAAGGTACTGAAAGGGTGTTTCTAAGTCAACTTCTTGGATAATGTGCTGATGTCGACAAGAAGCAACTCGTCATGAGAGGGCCTTGATGTATCCCACATCAATAACATGAAACGAGTGTAGTGATTTTAGAGTTGTAATTTGACTGATGACACAAGGTTAAGGATTGGCGATCATGAAAATGAAGATTTATGGTATTGCAAAGGATGAATTTTGACTGAATGACTTCTCTTGAACATGTCAGGGACACTGAAATGAATTGGTAGCATTGACCGAAAACAAAGTGATGGATGGTATGATATACCATTGGTATGATAACCATCAAGCTAATAACCCAACCCAAATAGTCACAGTGATGGACTGAAAATGTCATGTTCAAGAGCGACCTGCTACCATAAAGTGGTTTTCCCCTTTTCCCATTTTCCCCAATCATTGCTAACCAGTACCTCTTTATTTTTATCAAGCTTGAGGAGGATAACATATGCTTGTTGTATAATTCCACCCTTTGGGTGAATCCATCACTATGTGATGTTTTAATGAGTCTAGCGAAGGTGAAACTGGGTCTTTTCTAGATGGACAAGTTTGTCGCTATTTAATGTTTTAAAGAGTTTAACGACAAAGATAACTTCGTCCTTTTCATGTTTAGAGAGTTTGAAAAGGGACAAAAAGAAAACTCCACAATTTATTTTTTGTTGATTTGTCTCTCAAGCCCAAAAAAGCATAAAACAATATGAGAGAGAACCTATTGACCATGTTCGGTCAACGTATTCCTTTTTCGTAAATAATCTATCTCAATCTGGAAAAGGGTTAAACTTACAATGAGTAGATGTCATTTCCAATCTGTTAACAAGCTAAAAAGCACAAGCACTCGACAATCTTTTCATATTTCGAGAGTCTTAAAAGAGCTTAAAGAGGACTCCACTTTGAGGAACGAGTGGTGTCTAGGATAGCAACTAGTTCTGGTGATGTTGGAACTTCTCAAAACATGTTGATCTATGTGAAGAGGTTGGCTAATAATACCACTCATTGCAACTGTTCCTCATAAAGGGTAAAACAACCAAGTGAAAGCGTATGATTGGCCAAGTAGATAGTGACGATGGAAGGAGAAAAACCAAGGCTCATCTGACATAAGAGGTTGATAGAATGGAAATCACAAGGGTTAAAATGAATATGGGTTCATTTTTACACAAGCTTGAACCATAAGGAACTATTCATGGATTTGGTTTCATGTTTACACATGCTTGAAATGAAAAACTATGCTTGGAATCGGTTTACATGCCCCTAGCATGATGAAAGGGAGAGTCTCCTGTAACGAAATGGAGGTTGCTACGGTGAAGCAAGATGGTTATCCAACACCTACATGGCTTCGTCTAGACAGGGACAAAGGTGAATGGGGTGATTATTTTCACATAACCTACAGGGAAACTTAACTTTACCACTAGGTGCATACCCCCCAAGCTTTATTACATTCAACTAAGTAGACTACTCGTGGGTATCAGATGGATGGAATGAAGGTTCTTTTATGAGATCAAGTGAAAGACTCGACTGGGATTTTACGAGATCTAATCAAAGAATCAAATTGGAACTTTGCTCCAGGGGACCTTGTTTCATTTTTTAATGAGCTTGACACAAGACAAGGAACTCTGCGCAGATTCCTTGTTTCATTTTTTAATGAGCTTGACACAAGACAATGAACTATGCTCATACTCCTTGTTTCGTTTCTTAACGAGGTTGATACAAGACCAGGAACTATCCTCATATCGTTGGTTTCATTTTTTAACGAGGTTGACACAAGACAAGGAACTATCCTCATATCCTTGGTTTCATTTTAATGAGGTTGACACAAGACAAGGAACTATCCTCATGGGAGTTGTTTCATTTTTTAATGCGGTTGACATAGTAAAAGAACTATCCTCATATCCTTGGTTTCATTTTTTAACAAGGTTGACACAAGACAAGGAACTATCCTCATGGGAGTTGTTTCATTTTTTAAAGAGGTTGACACAATAAAATAATTATCCTCGTATCCTTGGTTTCATTTTTTAACGAGGTTGACTCAAGACAAGGAACTATCCTCGTGGGTGTTGTTTCATTTTTTAATGAGGTTGACACAGTAAAAGAACTATCCTCATATCCATGGTTTCATTTTTTAATGAGGTTGACACAAGACAAGGAACTAGCCTTGTCTTCCTATTCACGACCCATAAGAGGTCATGACTTCCAAGAGGTTCTCATCATATGGGAGAACAATGCTTTGGAAGGGATCATTAGAGAGATCTAGTTCCAAATGCCCCCAGTACATAATGTACAACATCACGGAATTGATCGTCTGTTGATGTAGGCACAGAACGGGTTGCCACATAATTGACCCGTGGCGGGGAAGATACCATTGGGACAAAAGGACCATTCAGGGAAGATGGTTGATTGGAAACCATATTTGGACCGAGAAATGAAAGCTGGTCAATGGTGACAATTCTGCCTTCATGCAGGAAACAAATCACTCAAAAGAGTGTTGAAACAATAGCTCCCATGTCATAAACATAGTCACGCCCAAGAAGTAAATTGTAATCTAAAGGGCCTGGGACTACCATCACATTGATATAAACAATTTTTCCTCCCAAAGTAATAGGCAACTGAGGAAGGATCCCTAATGGTTGACTGGTTCCTCTATTAAAATCCAATAGATTTTGGGTAACAAGCAAAAGTGGCGGCGAACCGAGTGCTTTCCAAGTAGTAGAGGAAAGGATACTCACTGATGCACCTTCATCTATAATAGTGTCAGGTACAATCATATTACAAACATGTACTATGATGTGGAAAGGCACATAAGAAGGAAGACAACATCCTACCAATCGATTCCAATCAAAGGAAGTGACCAGACTACTTGGAGGGGGTACCATAGAAATGGGAGTATTATCCCCGTGTGTTACGAGAATGGAAGCATTTTCCTCCTGTCTTAATGGAACAGGAGGGTTGTCTCCAAGCTCATTAGAATCTGAAGAAGTAAAAAGAACCTGAGTGGTATCATACTCACTCTCTTCGGGAAAGGTACGGTTAACTGAAGGTTAAATCGGGTCAACTGTACCTCGACCTGTTGATTTGGGTCGGGTATAGACTCATAGGATTCACTTTTAGAGAGAGTGGGTTTGACCGATGGTTGATTTTGGTCAGTCAATTCATCAACTAGAGAAGGATTAAGGGAGATTCTCTTGTAACTAGATGTAATTCGTTGCGGAGTAGTAGGACGGTTATCCAACACTTTTTTGGCTTCATCTAGATAGGGACAAAGGTGAATGGGGTGATTCCCTTCACATAATCTACAGGGAAACTTAACTTTACCCTTAGTTCCATGAACTTTACTACCACTAGTTGATGGTGTGTCACCAGCATGATCTCGAGAAGTTGATGACACAAGATGATGTGAACAAGAAGACCATTCTTCTAATATTTGAGGAATATCAGGACAATTTCAAAGAAGATGGTCTCCCGCACAAAGTTTGCATTGATATTGAACTTTGTGAGGCTTGACAGATGATTTCTATTCAAAGCAATGGTTGCTTGGTTGCCCCTCTGCTGAATTTGATTCTTCTTCTTCTTCTTCCCTTTCTTCTTCTTCTTAGCCACCTCGTTACTAGTTCCAACACTTTCACTAGGAGAAAAGGAAGAAGGGGAGGAAGAAACAACCGAGGAAGAAGGCAAAGGGTCAAATTTAGGATCAACTGGAGTTTGATTTTGTCTAGTTGGAGGAGTACTTGATTGCGGAGAAATCACGATATTTTGAACCAAGGAGGTTGAAAACAACCATACTAGCAAGCCAATGGTAAATCCTAGTAGGTAAAATGTAGCCATATAAGGAGCACCAATATTTCCAAAAGGAGGAAAAGGACTAGGATTCCCATCAAAAGGAATTCCTTGATCGGTGGACTCTGGATTTGTCACCATATGTTTCAACCTAATATAAACTAAGGAGTGAGCGTGGAGGACTTTATCCATGGTCAATTAATTTTATTTTAATCAAAGTAACATAACAAAACAAAAGAGGGATAATATAGACAAAAGATTTACCAAGCAGCTGTGAACTGCAGAATACCTCCTAGCAAACCAAGAAATATAGGCAGGCAATCTCCCCGAATGTTGTGTTCAATGTATCACAGTGTACAAGGTGGCCGACTCAGTTACCTAAGGATGGATAGCAACCTAGTGTTTTCCTCCCATATATACCCGAAAGTATGTGGAGGCCCAATCCATATTAGTGTTGTCTAATGCAAAACCGCACAGTGAGAGCATTCCCATATACTTTACATATTGTAACACTGCCCTATATACCCAAAGGTACGTGGACAAGCTATGATATACTCACGTACATGGAATGAGGTATCACACTCGGGATGTATTGCAGACAAGTTAGCGACAGCTACTATGTTTTACGACTCTGGAACACGTCTCTAGCCTAGAACCACTAAATGTTTTTCGTTAGGTGACAATGGTCCATTAAGTAAATTCAGATAAATTTTAAGTTGATCTTCTCTAGAATTTTCCTTTCAAGGTTCACCACGTGATGTATGTTTGCAATTCCTAAAATGCAACTAATATGATAAGCCTTATTTTCATTCAATTGAACAATAAAAACCTTAGCTAGTACCAGATATAGCAATTAGATCTTTGACAAAGAGCAAAGAGCACATCTAATGCAATTTCCCTAGCTATTCCTTCAAGCATTCACAAACTACAATATGAACGAGGCAAGTTTTTCTTTTTGATAAAAAAAAAAAATGACTGAATATTCTTTGACCTTCCAAATTGAATCATTGTTATTGCAATAGTGGCAATTGGAACAATATGAACTCCCATCCACTTGTTGTCTATGTTACATTGAATATTCTATATAAGTTTGAAAATGTGACAAACTTTCATTTAACAGATTCTGGACCTTAATGCTATGTTGAACACAAAAGGAAACTAATGCACATACAATCAATCAACCTTTAACAAGAATGAAGACTTTACGGCATTTCTGTTTCGAAGGAAAATAAGACTTTTACGCCACTTTCTTTCGAACAAAGATTAATCGACTATAATATAACTTTTACTATGGATTGATAATGACAAAGAAAATATTTAAGAAACATTAATCAATCGAGTCAAAGTAGGGTTGGAAAGAGGAAATACAAGTTGATTTTAGAGACATACTACAGTCATTGATCATTTAGCAAGCATAAACAGAAGGAAATTTGGAGAAAAAACCAATCCAAAGGCGAAAATTTTCCCTAAGTGTTATAGCTCCAAATCTCACCAGTATGGTTTGTGATGCTTCAGTCATGGCCTAGGGCAACCCCTCCTTCCAGACCTGGTCATATATCTAAAAAACAGTGTTTTATTCCCTGTACGCGACATTGCCCTGAGTTAAACGCGTGTATACGCGGGTTCTACATAGCTAACCCGCGTATATGTATTAAAACACTAAAAAAAATATAAAATTCCTTATTTTCGGGCGGAGATCGCGGGTTTTACCTGCTGATCACCTGTTAGTGCCCGTGGCCTCAACTGTCCCCAACCAATTCCTAACTAAAAACTACTTTGGAATTGGTATAAAATGACACCAAAGGGAAGGCCTAGAGGAGGAGAGAGTATAGAGAAAGGTTATTATACTGAGATTTCCCCCTGATCAGGTCTGAAGACCCTGGTGCCTTCTGCACTTCCCCCATTTTGTACAGGAAA
>APFE031193995.1:86144-138218 GCA_000404065.3 Pinus taeda | reverse complement strand
AAAAAAAGAAAAAAAAAAAAAAAGAACAGAAGAAGAAGAAGAAGAAGAAGGATCTGGAAAAATTTAAGAAGAATACCTGAGTTTCGTGTTGCCAGAGTGTTTTCAAAAAGTTACCCTTTGTATGCAAAACTCTTAAATTCTTTTTTGGAATAGAGGAAGGTAAGGAGATCCTCGGACAGTTCCACCAGTGGAGATATACTAGTTCTGGTAATTGTGGGCAAACACTGAATATACGTTCAACAAAACAACCTTTGGCCTTAAGCAACTGCAACCTGCTCATATTGTTCAATAAACGAGTGGGAACAGGCTCAAGGTTTTCAAGGTTTTCGAAAGATTGTTGAACCTCATTTCCATCAACGATGCTAATTCCACGCACCTGAATTGACCACTAAGGAGTCATTAGATATGTTGGAAATTTCTGGTAATTTCAAACACAAAAGAACAGAGAACAATACTCTGTTTTCTCCACAGGATCTTAACACACGGAAGCTAAATTTTTCTGTGCAGAGAGAGTTTTCAATGCACATGGAAACACTATGTATTTATTAATAAAACACCCTATTAGAAAATCTCTTGCTCTTAACAAGGGATTCACCAAGAACTTCCAAAAAAGATTTATTGTGTCTCTTTTAAAAATTTTACACTACTGTGTGTAAAATTTCTTTACATTTCCTGCTGTAAAAGCATTCCCCTTGACATTTTACATTCAACAAAAAATTTCTTTAAACTGCTGCGTATTCCATGTGCTCAACCTACTGTAAAAAAAAGCCCCTTTTCTTTTTACTTCGCAGTGTTGTGCCTTTCTTACATTTCACACTTGGACAACTAAAACAACATTACATACTTTTTAACAAAAACCAGTGTAAAAAAAACATTACAAGACTACATGGGATGTAAAAAAAAAAATTTAAGGACTTTACCAAAAATCTACGACCATAATAAATTCATTTATTACTTCGCCACGGTGAAAATTAATTTCTTGTCTTTTCACTCACAAACTTGGCGCCCAACCAAAAAATTACTTCACGTCAAGTTTAAATGGTGCAAAAAATTACTTCAAGTCAAGTTTAAATGGTGCAGGTTCATTGATTTAAACAGAGAGTTAAACGGCAATCCCGGACAGCAATCCCCGGAGGTAAAAATCGCACAAACATTGCCGGCCGGAAAATGGTGGTTTTGAAACGGTAATGTGGACACGCGTCAGCAGTTGGGTGTGATCAGACCCTCCACACAAAATACCATTCAACTTGAAAGGTGGTGCGATAAAAAATTGTCTGGTTTTCGGAAATTAATAAGGGCAGGTGAAATTATAATTTCACCAAGATACAAGATTCGTTCTTGCAAAATTTTAAGAATTGAAAACTAGTCGGATACAATTTGGAAGTAGGTCAAAACGCTCAAAGCACTTGCAGGTAATTGGCCGGAAAGCTTCCGAAAATTTTTGTGAGTTGGGTTCCAATGCAGAAGCTCACAATCAGGAGGTTCCTTCTCCACCAGATATCTGCCCAAGTCTTCCCGGTCAGATAGCTGCCCAAGTCTCTAATGTGGTCATGCATTCTCAAACAGTTTTCACTGTCCACTTTCACAAAGCATCTGTTTTCCAGCTTCCAAATAGCCAGCGAGATCCATTCCATATTCTAATCACTCTATCTGTCTTCTCCCTTGAACAAGCAGACAATGTCTAAGAATATGTTCTTCTCCTCTTCATCAAGACCGTCTTAGCTAATTTTTAGCCTGCCTTGTATATCATTATTAAGTATGTCAGAGATTTTGCGAAATTGTGCTTCCCGATGATTTAAATCATTTTTCCCACGAAGAAGTGAACCAAGCACTTTAATAGATAATGGTAATCCAATGCAGGAATCCAAGAAAATTTCAACCGCTCTGTCAAATCCTACAGCAGGCTGAGGCTGGCCGAATGCATGCAAGCAAAAGAGCTCTCGGGAGTGCTGTGGATCGACGCCTGTTTGCATGTAAATCGACGACTCTGGGATGTCTGAGCTTGTGAGAACATCCTTATTGCGAGATGCCACTAAAATCAAGCTACTGCTTTTGAGGACATCCTTCATTGGTAAAAGTAATGCCTCCAACTACTGAATGCCTCCAACTACTGAATGTGGTCTACATCATCTAAAATAATGAGAAACATCCTTATTGCGAGATGTCACTAAAATTAAGCTACTGCTTTTGAGGACATCCTTCACTGGTAAAAGTAATGCCTCCAACTGCTGAATATGGTCTACATCATCTAAAATAATGAGAGAATCAGAAGATGGGAAATACCTTCGTAGCTTTCCTTTGCCTTCATCAGTACTGCAAATTTGCACATTCAATTGAATTAAGTCCTTCAGAAGGCGGCTCTGCAAGGTAACTAGAGAATTTTCTCTTATATCACATAGAAAACAAGATTGTTTGTAATTTGATCTCCGACGGTTAAAGAACTCTTTTGCTAGAGTGGTTTTGCCAACGCCACCAAGACCCACAATTCCTATAACTCTAACCTTCCGGTCTTCCTGCTGCAATGACATTTTGGTTTCAAAATCTCTTATTTTTCCCTCCAAGCCTTTTGGATATTCTGACACATAGAGCCTTCTTTTAACATTTTTCAGCACTCCTTCGACAACACCTTCCAGGAGAACGTTGACACCTGTCTTCACACTAAAACAGCGAAAGAAACCAAACATGAACAGTGGTATAACAAGGCAGAGTCACTTTTAAAGCACAATGTCAGAACCAAAGAACTCAAAGACAAGTACAGGGGCAGAACTAAAGATCTCAAAAAAAAATACAATAAATCACTTTCTCAAACAGAAACGGGAAGCAGAATTTCTGAACAGTTGAGTGCTATTCAATCTTGATTTTGTTTCATCTTTATCATTAACCCTAATTAGAAACAAATAAAGTTGCTTATATACATAGTCATCTGCATGCATCAGAAGTTTTAACAACATTTAATTCCCCAGCTTGGCATGCTTTAGAACACTCCAAAAATTACGCATTTTTGGCTTTTCAGTGTTGCATAAAATAACTGGCAATTTTATGAATTTCAATATAACTAACAGTGTTCATTATAGCTGTGACAATTTTATGAAATTAATTTGCTTTTGCTCTATTTTTTGGTGTATTGTTTTGGAATATTTGTTTATTTGTTAATTATTTTTCCAAAGGAAAAGAGATTTTATTGATTTTATTACAGGAGTGTTATAAAAAAAAACGAGTACATTCTCAGAGCTTTTTTACATTCTACAGTCTTACAGTCTTCCACTTTTTTCCCTGTTCTCTCATTTTTGTTTTTCTGTTATACAATCATATTTGTCTGAGGAAGTTATAGGAAAGTCCACTAATAATAGGTTTGCAGCAATAGAGCAGTCAAAAATTACAAAAAGTTGTAACTAGTGAGCATAATATCGTCGAGCGATTACATAATTTCTACAAGGATTATTTGTTTTTCTTTTATACAATCATATTTGTCCGAGAGAGTTACGGAAAAGTCCACTAATAGTAGTTTTGCAGCAATAAAGCAAAGTCGAAAATTACAAAAAGTTGTAGCTAGTGAGCATAATATCTACCAGCTTACATAATTTCTATCAGGATTATTTGCTTTTCTGTTATACAATCATATTTGTCTGAGGGAGTTACAGAAATGTATAGTAGTTTCGCAGCAATAGAACACAGTAAAAAATTACAAAAAGTTGTAGTCATTGAGCATAATATCTATGAGCAGTTACATAATTTCTACCAGGATTAACACATTTTGAAATATTCCCAGAATGTTGTGTCCACAGAGCATGTGCACTATAAAGAGAAGGACCCAAAGTTCAAGATAGGAGTGCTTAAATCTACCACACAAGGGCAAATCATCTTCACTGTCTTCATTCCCTTATCAGAATAAAATGCAAACCAATAATGAATGGCTATAAGTCAGCCTCTTTCACCCTGCAGACATGTCTACACATGGTGCCATCTATCTATCAATTCAACGGATTAAAAGCTAAGATTTACATGCAGGGCTGGTGTTCTCACCTGTTATATGTCTCTCCGTCAAAACCTTTTATTTCTGCGACTATATACAGAGCATTCCTCCATTTTTCAAGGTTGTCCGAGTCGTATCTTGGTTGACCATCCACAGTTTTTTCCTGTTGAAGTTCGCATAGGGATTGAGCGTATATTCCCTTTCCACCCTGCGTCCACCGTAGCTCTGCAGGCTTGACACGATAGAAGACCGGGATCATGGTGGCCTTATACTTTGACATAGAGTCCACCATCAGTACAAGCTCATCCAGGCACCATTTTGAAAACGCGTAATTTGGTGAAAAAATTGCGATGTGGACAGTAGCTGTTCTAATGGCACTTTCAATTTGAGGGGTTATATTCTCCCCTTAGCGCAATTCCCGTTGGTCTAAAAATACCCGCAAGTCATGTTTCCAAAGGCGATGGTAGACATCGGTGGGCAACGTTTTCTTGACATCGGGGCACCTGTGATTAATGAAAACATCAAATACATAGTTGTTGTTCTCGCCACCAGAGGGGGATGTTGAGGAGGCGGCCATTACAAAGAAGTAAAGATTGAAGATGTGTTGCAGTCTTACAGAGCTTGGGAATATGTACTCAACCTCAATATTGTAATTTGTCGTTCTCCTCGCCTATATGATCCCACAATTTCAGAGTACCTACTAGCTACGACTTTATGATTCTCAAAACTCACCACTCTATTGAAAACAAAACAACACTGAAATTTTGTCACGCATTGATGGATGGATGCCATTTTCTCTTAATATTAAAATAGTTTTTAATGGACGGAAGGAAGGCTGAGCAGAAGCAAATGCAGTAGCGAAGCAAATATGACGCATTTGGAATCTTGCCACCATCATGTATGACGCATTGATTGAAAATGAAGCATTTAGCGACAGTATCCAGCAATTTCCTGGTCAATGCATTATTGAATATTGCCACCGAGCAGCTACCGTTGCTTACTGTGATTAAACAAAAAAATCGCATTTATTGAGTATTGCCACCGAGCAGAGACCGTTGCATTGTGATTAAACCAAAAACACATGTGGTAAAGCTAGTTGTTGGGCAATTGCTTTGTCAATGCATTTTCCACAACATTTAGTGGGAGTTTGCGGCAATTTACTGGTCAATGCATTTATGAATAGTTGTAGTCATTTGTCGGGAGCTTTTTTAAAGACAGTTTTTGGTTGATTTTTTCATAATTTAAGAAGAAAATCATGAAATCACAAATTTGTTCCACAATTTCAGTATTTCTAGAAATATTTATAATCCTAAGGTATATATACCATTTAAAATATATTTAAAATAATTAAAAATGCAATTGAACAAAAATTATCCAGCGTTTTGTTAAAGCTCTTGGCATTTGGATTAGGTTTGTATTAATTGGGCACATTACGAACCTTCAAGATTTCAGTATTTCTATAAATATTTATAATCCTAAGGTATAAATACCATTTAAAATAGTTAAAAATACATTTGAACAAAAACTATTCGCCGTTTAGTTAAAGTTCTTGGCATTTAGATTAGGTTTCTATTAATTGGACAAATTACGAACCTTCTCACATTTGAAATGGGTACATTATTTATTTAATATTATTATTTTTTTTTTAATAGAAACGGGTATATATAGATATATTTACTAGAAAAAAAGAGACCCGGGTTATAAGTCGAATCTTTAAGTCAGATTTTTATTTCATGGGTATTTGGTTTATGGAATTTATTTTTTTTTGATGGAAATTTCATTTGCACTTGTGTGATAAGATTGTTATTTCTCCCTCTTCTTACTGATGTAAAGGAATTTTGAAAGATATATGTAATAATTTGGGTCGATTTATACGAGTGACATGGGAAAAAATTTCCATGTGTAAGAATATGTGTGGAAATGGATTTCAAAAAAAGCCTCTTTGATGTGATTTGGCTAAATTTTGATGACTGGTTTTGCCTCCAAGCTCTGGATTATGAATAAGTTATTTTTAAGTGTAATTTGTGTCATCGATATAGACACTATGGTAAAAGTTATCCAAAAACTTCTACTTCTCCAATTTCATCACCTCCTCTTAAAGAAGAACAAGGAGAAAATAATAAAAAATTCATTCTAGTAAAAAAAAACATAAAAAGCAACACTGATCTAATGCCGAGTCTTCCCATCAACCCTTTTTCCCTTTTTAACAATAGTTTTGAAGTCTTAATGTTACTCAGGCAAAAGGCAAGATTACTCTCCAAAGGAAACCTCTGTGGTGAAAATTTTTCTGCACAATTACTCATACATTGAAAGACAAAGAAGCTAGTACGGTTGCTTAGAAGAATTCTTACTCACGTGTCCTTAAAGAAAAATAAAAGAAATTCCCCACCAATAACAATAAGTAGGAAATATCATAGAAGAAATAATGTGTGTCCAACAGTGGGCCATCTTTCAACAATTTATAGAAATGTTATGTTTGTGCGTTTTCTTGTGCTTGCAATTTGTTAGAATATATTCCTAATACATTGAAGCAGTAAGAAAAAGCATTTGAAGACTTGGTTTTAGACCACTTCCCTTCTTATTATTAAAGGGAGTTCCCCCCTTATTCTTAATGGGAGGAGTTTAGTTTTTAACCTTGTTAGAATCTTGTGAGGAAAAAGCAATCTAACTCTTAATGTACTTGTTGCTTAGAGGGGCATATTTTTAATATAATCAAAATACTTATTTCTGTTAACAAAAAATTATAGTGGATATAGCTATTATTCAGTATTATTTTCTAATGTAGGTTGATTTATTATGTCTACTTAAGAAAAATCACACCATTTATAATTACTTACAAGTGATCTTTAAGGGAGCCAGCTTTCACTCATGTGAGATGCCTTTGAGTCTTACATTATTACCTTATTTTTTTACATAAGAAGACACACTTTTAACTAAATTAACAATTATAAGACATAATGTAAGCACAAAATGTTATTAAATATTTCAATGAGCAATGTTTATAATTAAATTTTAATGAATTTTTTAGTTGTTATCATTTGATATATAAAAATTAGACATTAATAATTTATTTTAAAATTAATATAAAATTAAAACGCTAAATTAATAAAAGATTTTTTATTAATAAATAAATAACCTCTCTTTGGAATGATATTAATTATTAAAATTTATAGAAATATATATCTTATAATATGTTTGAAAACACATATTCTTAACTCTCTAAAAAAATTAAATATTAGAAATTCAAAAATAAATTTTCAACAAATTCTTAATTTTATTCCACGTTCCAATATTTAAAAAACCAACGCATACAATAAACTTAACAACTTTCTTGGAGGAAGTGTTAAATTGTATTTATAATTAACCACGAGAATCTTATTTTTTAAGGTTATTATCCCTGCTACCACGGAGGTATTACACAATGGGCGAGACACTCACCATCTACTGATTCAGCAACTTGGCGAAATATTTTACAAATTTATAAAGATAACTTTAAAAGATTAATTTTCTATTTTTTCAAATAATTTTATTTTCTCAAGTAATTTTATTTTCATTTATTTATCATCTGATTGGTGGTTTATTATTTATAATTATGGTTACCCAATACCTCTATGCAGACATACTATGAGCAGACGTGAAGAAAAGAGGAATGTCCGACATAATATCAATGAATTTATGTTATATTTCATTGGAGCTGGCTTTTGGAGCAAGCAGAACTCCATTTAACCTACCGAGGCATATTTGCAGTCCATGTTCAGTGATACAGGAAATGACAAATAAAGTAAGGAATACTGAGTACTTAATGTAAGCAAGTCTCAGCTCCCATGTGCCCTGCTTTTCCAACTCGCATATGCAGGCCTCACATATACGAACTGCTTCTCAAGAAGAGATAATGTACAATCTACCTACTAGATTCAACCATTGGTCATGTTTTACCTCTGCTTCTGAGTTGCTGCTTTGTGCGTTCCATCTAACCAATTTTCAAGCTTATAACTACGTTTTATATTATTTTTACATATTTTAATTATTAATTTATGTGATTGTGGTTACACTAAGGGTTTATGACTTATTAAAATTATTCACCCAATTCTTAATATATATAAGTACTTGGGTTTTCCAAATTATATATCTTGGTCCCACACAGATAAAAGGATGTATTCAACCTTTTACTTCATTAATTTTACTACGGAAAGAAATATATAATTTTAATTTATCATATATATATTTCATGTATTTATTTATTCGTCTTAATTTATTATTAAAATATAAAAGATATAGGTGTAGTCTAACTTATTGATGAAATGACATTTTTCACGACTATTTTTCTAGTTAATTTTAACCGAAATCCAGCAAAGATTTTTAAAAACTTGAGTTAAAATTGTTTAATCTACATAATTTAAGTGTCATAGGAGTGTTTTAGGGTGCTGAATCCATTTATGCATTCAAAAATGTATTTCGTCTATACGCCAAAGATATATATATATATATACACTATTTTTCAATGAGTTCAAATACATTTTTATTTATCTATTTAATTTATATTTATATTTGAATTATTCTATACGCATACTTTGTTTTTTTCTAAAGAAGATTAATTTATTGATATAATACAAAAAGTAGTTACAGAGTTTCCTAGCGGTAAAGGGACTTGGCCTTAATCAGCATGCAACCATTCTCTGAGATGACCCTAACAAAGGGGAAACCACTCTGAAAGAGAAAAACAAGTCCAAAAAGACAACAGATTTAACCATAGTTTTCTGAAGGGATTGCCCTATCAAAAGACAACATTACAAAACCACCCAGAAAACAACAGTTTGTCCGGACTGGACCACCAACCCTCAGAAAAATTCTGAAGCCACAAAAGACAAGACAGAACTAAACCAAGAATTAAGAGAAGTGCTACCTGACAGACATGACACGCGCAACAACTTCCTCCTTGGCAGGTTCCTTCAGAATAGGACAAGCCCAGTCATCCGGGTTGTATGCCTCACCATGTCCCGTTGCTTGATGACCTCCCTCCCTGCTGCCGGCTTCCACCTGCGGGCCCGACGTGTCCTCCATGCGGCTTTCCACGGCCTACGTGTCACTTTGAAGGCCCAAGTCATCATGTGAGCTTCCACCAGTGGCTTTCACATGCCATCTGTTCCAACCACCATTACCACCTTGTTCTTCGTCGTTGCCTCTGTTCCATCTTAGACCCGCTCTATAAGTATCCTCCATGGAAATTGTCATGGGAATGTGCTGCTAAGTCTCTTTTGTGATGGAGATGGAGGAGATGGCAATAATGGCCGGGTAGTTCAGAGAGCTGCGGAACCGGAACTGCATCGTGTGAGGGACCTGGTGCAGAGGCAGAGGAAAGGGTGTAGTGCGAACAACCACCTCTTCGCGACTAGAGTAGTGGAGGCCTGCTCTACCTCGACCACTTCTAGTATTCGGATACTGGGGATTTTCAGCAAAGGAAGCCAGGGAAACCGAGTTACATCGATGCAAAGCCAAGGAGTGAGCGCTGCCTCCTTGCATGCCACCGTGTCTGCTACGCATACGATGGTGAAACATGGTGGAAATAGGAGCAGAGAAAGAATCAGGGGAAGCAGAAGGAGAATAAACAGAGGAATTTTGCGCTGAGGTTACAGAATGCTGGAGGACAAGAGCTGAGTTGCAGAGGTTTGTATGGGAATGGTTGTAACCATTGCCCAAGTAAAGGCAGCACACAATCCAGCAGCACCGCCCCGTGTTGGTTCGCTCAGTTGGCTCTTCCGCCTGCGGAGGTCAAGCATAGTGAAACAGGGGCAGAAGGACTGGAATGTTTTATGGCGCCATGGTTATACAAGGAATGACTCTGCCTTGACTGTAGCAGGCATTTAATGCCACCTGCGAGGTGCCCTGAGTATCATTTACTTTGATCTTGGGATGGTTGCAAAGGGCCATGTGGCCACCCCATCTGTCGTCGCCTCGTCTCATCACCGTAAACGCTTTAATGAACACCCACATTCGGGGTTTATATGTATACTTTTATTCATACATTTATTTATTTATATATTTATTAATTTATATTTGATTTCATTAAAAAACATTATATTAATAAAAATATAATGGTGGACAAGAATAAATGTGCATAAATCCATATTTCAATAAATGAAATTAGCAACAAAATTGTTTATAGTTGCAAAACAATGTATGATCACAATTCACAAAATATCTTAGTATACCAATAGTAAAATCAAATTTGACCGCATTCTAAATATTAACATTAGCTTGAATTCAATATTTTTAGTTTAATTTAACTATATTTAAATTAAGCGGCAAGGATTAGCTACTATGTAACACTCAACAAAAAGTAATTTCTAAGTCCACTAGGCTCCTATGTAACGCTGAAGAAAAAGTAGTTTCTAACTCCACTCCTTTATGTCAAGCGGGTATTTTTAATCACATAATTTTCATGCATAAACACCCGTATATTGTTGTGTTATGTTTGGATGTCCTAAGATGCCTTTGAAAGAGATGATTGTAATTTTTACTTTCAATTACTTCTTCTCTTGTACATTTAAATATTTTATTTTAGTTCATATATGTATATTGTGGTCTTATGTTTGGATGTCCTAAGATGCTTTTGAAAGAAATGATTGTAATTTTTACTTTCAATTACTTCTTCTCTTGTACACTGAAATATTTAATTTTAGTTCATATATATATATATATATATATATATATAATATATTAATATATATATTATATTTACTTATTTATATCTTTTTTATAAAGTTGATATTAAAAAAAATAAGTTAATATGGATATTAAAATAGTTTATTTATGTATCCAATTCAAATATAAAAATATAAATAAATTCATTTTTTTTCAATTGTAAATTACGATGGTGCTTCAAGAATAAGTGTGGGTATTAAACCTTTAGTAAGTAAAGATTAATATATTGGATAGAAAAATTGACATTTTATTTATGAAGGCAATTTATTTTCTTAATACTTGATCAAAGACATAGATTTGTATAAGGAAATGATTCACTAAAATTGTGTACTAGTATGATGAACTAAATGTGTTACATGTGGAGTATATTTATGATTTATGGGGCTTTCAAACATGATTAAGAATAAGGAAATTAGTTGAATTGAGTCTTATGTGATTCATGTCAATTTTAAGAGAATTCTTCGACTTAAATCATGTGATTTAAGCTGAAGAATTCTCTTAATAGGGAAATTATTAGATCATCTATTATATTCATGAAATTACAAGTGACAATGGATGTTTCTATGTATGATTTTGTAAAAGTATGAATAATTATATTTTTACACGTTGCTTCAATGTTTAAGCTATAAAATCTAATAGAAATGAAACATTAATGACATAAGTCAAAGACATTGACATTCAAAATACAACCTAAATTGAAGCAACTATTGAAATTGAGGAGCATTAATGATAATGTGAGCATTGTTTTTGTTTGGTACATAAATCAAAGATGTTGCATTAAGGATTTAGAACACTAAAAATTCTAGAAAGTTAAAGAAAATTCAAACCCCTTGCTATGATATAAATATGAGTTGAGCTATATAAATTGACACAAAAAAAACTACATGAAAAATCAATTTTACTTGATTAGATTGTTGAATCATTTTCATTGTCCTATAAAATAGGAGAGTGTGAGAAAAATTGTCTAAATTGGTACTACAAAAAAATAGATAGATAGCTTGTTTGGTGCCATTAATGTCAAAAGGAGCTATTTCGATGTAAGAATAAATTGAAGTTGTTATTTACTTTGAAAGCCTTCATGACTTTCAATAAAGAGAACCGATTCATCTTGACTATGATATGGAGCTTGTTATATGATCCGAAAAAAGAGAGCTCATGTATGGATTTTGCATCAATCAAAAGAATTTGAATAAAGCACAACGCTTATGCTTCATAGAAGATTGAAACATAAATTTTCTCTTAAATTATTAAGTTTGAACTTAGAACTCCATTTAGAATATATGGTTATTATTTGATCGCCTGAACTAAATTGAATTTTAAATGCACATTCATCTTGTAATATGTCAATTTTACTTTTTACATGTTAGTGTTATTTCTTGTTTCTACCCATTTTTTTCTTATGTGTTGAAATTATTCCATGTTCTAGGCATTGTCTTTTATGTGCCAACATTAATTTTTGTTCAATTGGTAACCCATTAATTTGAAATTAATCTATAAATTGTTGTGGATATTCCATTGGATATCTCATCACAACAAATATGATAATATTATATTTAAAATAAGAAATTCTACACTATTACAATTTTATTAGATTCCTAGATCTATAGATTTACTGTTAGTAGTGCATGCATGTGTATTAAGATTACATAGAAAAATAGAGAACAACAAAATAAAATCTCACACATGCATTTGACAAGAGATATGCTCTAGGAAATCCTTTCAAGAGAAAAACTTAGCTAGAAGGTGAGGTTGCTCCATTCTCTTTCTTTGAATGAAAATATGGCTACAAGCACAAAGAAGCATGGCTTATGGTCTGAGGGTTGTCACAGTGCACAAATCCTTTCTACGTGATCTACCTCCTATCTCTCTTGGATATTTTGCTCATCTGTGAAACAAATGCACTTGAACAAATGGAATTCATTTTTCCTCCCAGTGGTTCAGTTATAACATAGCCTGATAGCCTACTAGTGGTTAGGTTTGACTACTTCAACTCTCAACAATAGTTACAATATAGACTCTTCTAGATTCTTCTACATAATATTCATTTTTCTATACCATTTTTCATGAATATTAGGGCCTCATGTGACATCCTCTTGAATTATGGTCGTTAAAACAAGAAGTTCAATTTCTGAAGCACCATAACATTCGCATATAGAATCTAATTGATATGATTCTTGTGTTGTTGGTTGTCTTTGTGTGTACACTGTCATGAAGAGGTGCATCACTAAAGAGGAAAATTTGTGTCCCTAAAAAACACCATTTGATGCCTCAAAATGCTCTCTGAAGGCTTCAGATCTTGTTTTGCCAAACTAGGTCACACTGGTAAAAATGATCTGGTGAGATGATTCCTTGACTTTTTCCAATCTAAAAGCATCAACATGGATGAAAAAAAAATATGGTGATCCAATCCATATCACACCTCCCCATTTTTGGAGGCTTTTGGTCTCCAAAAGAATCTATTGAATAAGGTCAAGAAATTTTTCCTCTAACTTCTCTCTGGTTTACCATTTGGCTTTGCCTAGAAGTTGTCCTTTCAACCCAATCTACTAATGGTAGTGTTTCCATTGTCTTTTAATTTTGTACTTCTTTTGCAAAATTTTATCTTCTATTAACTCTGCTTGAGAATCCAGTGCCAAATCCTCGTGTTGACGGTGTCAGACCTGCCAACATGTCAGGGGATCTACACGATAAGAAGTCCCAACTAGACTTCAGATTGTTTTGTGTACTAGTCCCAACAGTGGGTACTATAATATCGCCTTGAATGCCATTGCGTTCAGAGGTAAGTAAGATGTCCTTGTTGGTATCAAGGGTGTGACTTTGCAACAAGTCAAGGAAGGGGCATGAAATGCTCTAGCATGTGGAAGGGGGAGTGAGTAAGCCCCTTAGAATCCTATGATAGCATGCAACTTGAAACAGAACACACGAGCAAGAAGACATCACGACATGGAAACTTGGATAGCTGACGATCCAAAGTGATGGGTTATATCAACAACAAACTTCGACAAGATTCATACAAAGACATACAGAATAATCCATACATACATGCATAAATAACAACTACATACATCATTAAAGTAACCAGGATATCTGAACTACAATAACAACATATGCATGAAACATGTTGGACTTCCTATATTAAAAGAGTGAAATAACCTAATCATACATACAACCATGACTTCCACTAGCCCCGATAGCGGAACATTACAGTCACTGCTGCTTGCTCCTCCAAAGAGATGTACTAGCTCTGCATTGTGGAGAAGCCAAGGCTCGTTACAATACACTCCATTCTTTCTCTAAGTTATACCTATAGGAAGCGTGGCTCCCAAAAGCCTGTACAATGAGTTATGAGGTTTTATAAATAGCAAAGGGTGGGGTGACCCTTCACATTTCCCTTCGTGACTCTTCACCTACCCTCATGACACTTCAACTACTACCTGGTCTTCACTTTTACAACATGTTTACATTACAATCTGCACATGTAGTCATGTGGGACAAAAATGGGCTTGAGTAAGACATGCAAGATATCACTAAGACTCGGACAACTGTGGGAAGGCTATCCCTTCGACATCCTCATGATGATCGATGGTGGCAAACTGATACAAGCTTGGTATTCTGTTATGGTGTCTGCGTACTCTGTGGTGAAATCCTTATGAAAGTTAACTCTTGCCTTTGTTGCATCTGGGTACGCTGGTTTTGCACCTCTGTCCAACGCGTCAGATAACATGTACATCATAGTCTTGAGTGCAGCTAGACTAGCAACATACTGGTGCATAGTGTCTGCGTTCATCTACAAGTCTACACTGGTGGTTATGCGGATGAGCTGATCAAAGTACATGTCCAGCTCTAGTCAGACTTGGTTCTTTGACTTCATCTCGGTAAGTGTGGCAATGAATGGGATCACATGCATGCACATAATGACATCCATGCTCCTGAACACTTGTGCATTTGAAGCCTGCAAACTGGTGATGAACTGCGAGACCTCGTCATAGTTCTGGACCTGACTCCAGATGCATGCCTTCAACTCTACCGTGTTTGGCTTCATCATCTTTGGCAAGTGTAATGGGGATCCTTTGTACCTCATTATCCATATTTGCATGTGATTGACAATAGTGTGCAAATATGACAAGATGCATGCTCTCCTAACACAGCGCTGCTTCCAACCATCGAGATGGACAACTGAATTATGCACGGTGATGAATCTGAAGTAAAAATTCTACATGATTTTCTTAAGAGACAATAATTCATCTAGTATCACTCTCCTCAACTCTTCTCTAGCGAATGCTATAACCTGCATTCCTCCTTGCTTGGACTATTTTGATCTATCAAGAATCTAACGCTCGGGTTGGTGGCTTCAGCATATTCTATGGTTGCATAGGCCAATGCGGATGGATTTCTGTGCACATTGGACATGATGACTCACTCTTCAAATTGCACAAGAGATACATGAACATCTGGGGTAGGAACTCTGCATGACTGCACAACTCTGTGTTATGACTCGTCGAAAGATATGTTGTGCATATCCACCTTCAGATTGTCTTTAAAGATTTTAGTGTCTCCTTAATCGCTACGAACTTGCTCTGCTTCCAGATCTTGTGAATCAGTGGAGTGACCTCTTGGTTCCGAGGCATGAGGTTAATATCTTGATCTGACTCTAGCGGAACCATGTTTGTATCCATCTTATCTAACATTTGTTTAATCTCTTGAGAAAATTCTTTCTCCTGTAACTGCTCACCTTGTCTGCTCTATGACAGCTTCTTGGATGAGCCAATAACCTTTATGGGCACAGTTTCATCAACATGTGCATGTTGCACCTCTTGTTGTTCATATCTCTGCTGTGCTTCCTTCTCTCTTCTGAGCAACTCCTACTCTTCATGAGTTACTTCTTCAACTCCTGCAACTCCTTTTCTGCTTTCTCCAGATTTTGTTTCTTACTCTGCCTTTGTGCGATCCTTCTGTCACGCTATTTCCTTTTAGCCTCAATATCCAAAGAATCTCTCAACACAAGTGGATGTTATTTGAGCTTGCAACTTTTCTTTGCTTTTGCAATGTCACCAACCTTCCTCTTGACTTTGTCACACGTAGGTCTACTACCGTTTTCTCCTATTGATGATGCTGCTCTCTGAGATACTACTGCCTTATGCTTTTCTAACCAATCTACAACTATGCTCACCAGTTCATTAAGCCTTGATAAGTGATAGTTTTATCTCCATGGGTCTTCCTCAGGCCAATGACATGCCCCATGGATCCAAGGATGTTGCACTATCGCACATGGTCATTCACTAAGAAATGTGGGTCATATGGAATGAAAATTTTGGTGCCAAAGGTGAATATCTTGAATTCCTCTGTCTCGGACTTAACATGCTTGAGATTCTAGATCTCATACAACACGATCTACAAAGGAAGAGTAGGCCAAGGTGCCTTCTTCTTCCTCTGCAGTCTCGCTAACAACCCTGTCGTAATGTGATATGCTACTTCTTCCATAACGAGCTTATCCATGGAAAAATTTGGTAAAACATGCAGAACCTTCTCAGTGTTATACATCCCAATGAAGGTGCCAAGGGGTGAGGCATACCAATCTGCTATGTCAACCAATGTATCGATCGCTCCCTATGACATGTAAGGTGGATCATGCTTAAAGATAATCTTGTATACTAGGGTGAGGAACTTGTTGGATAATTGTATGATAACTCCACGAAAGCTACATTCAGAGAACAACTTGCAATAAGTGTGCATAGAGGTTTCTGAAGGTGTCCATGCCCCACCTAAGCTTGGGAATTGTTGACTGACACAGACTACATCATGTATGTAAGCGGACATGTATAGATTTTCTTTATGACCCTTGGGTGGATGCCGAGCTTCTTTCACCTATTCTTTCAATCTGAGAGACAACACTTCAGACCAATTGATCCAACACAATCGCCCAACTCTACGAGAAGGTTTCTATGCTCTCTTGGCCATATAAGCGACATGCAAAGATGACCAAGAGATGATATGCCTTCCACAATATCCTTGTCTTGTACACTTGGTTGGGTGTCATCCTAAAATTGGATGGCTCTTTCACCGAGCTCTTTAAGATGTATCTTGAGTTTTCACTATTGTTGGGTTTGGTGAAGGGTGTATCCATCTTGATCACCGGCTAGGGCAAGTGATACATCACCTAATTCCTTCACCCCGAAGGTAGAAAGTTTTGTTCCACTGACACTGCTCAAAACCAATGTCTTTAGATCAGTATGCGAGACAATCCAGTGGATGATGTTCGCACATGGAAACATGAGATACCTGCATGCAATCCGATACAATTCAAACTTGCGTATGTTGACATAGAACTTGTGGTATTTTAGACTCTCCTCAAATGTGCCTGAAAATGTGTCATTGATATCAAGGCATTTCGTCTTGATCTCCTTGTCTATGAAGGTGTCTTCATAGATAGGAAAGCTCATAGACGCTTGCTCAATTACATCTATAGTTGCACTCTCAATGTGTCCTTTGACCATGCTCTCTTGGAGGCCATTGTACCTTTACTACTAAGAGACAGACGAACATCTGTGATACATGGAGATAGAGAAACACTCCTGGCAAGCACAATGTTAGTCAAAAACCAAAACAACTTGAGGACTCTCATGCAACACACCTGGGTGACTGACTATAAAGATTGCGCAATTTTCACTGGGAGGCTGGGGGACTGACTGCCAAAACTATGCAAAGCATAGTCCGGACTGTCAGCAAGATGAATGACTTTTGAAACTGTTCAATTCAAATTCTAGCCTAACCTACTAAGGACTAAAACTGGGCAATGTGCAGTTTCAGTCAATAATGACTGCAACCTAGAAAATGGATTTGCGCAATTCTGGGTACTAGCAGAGCACTACCTCAAATAATTGTGCAGAGAAAGCCTAGAGGCCAATGTTAGGCCATCTTTGAACCTATTATGGGAGCATCACAGAGCCTTCACTCTCATAAATGCACAATGCAAGCCAAGTAAGGCAAGGTCCAGCCCACGGTATCCCAGACCTGCCGATGGGCGACTGAAAACATGAAAAGTTTGAATGCATGGTGAAGCTAAGTGAAGACAAGAGTGAAATAATCATGCATGCAAATAGTGAGTGTAGGATTCAGAAAGTGGGAAAACAAGTATGTGTGTGGAGCGAGTCGCCACAACGTCAACCGTTAGTGTGGAAACAATGTCATGCATTCAAAAATAGTGAGATGCAATAAAAAACTTGAAGCATTGCTTCTACAAGCTAACATGCATTAAAATGACAACAAGAAGTCAACAAAACCAAGAAAACAACACTCACACAAACCAAAATACAAAAAACAACAAAAAAGCAACAAAAGACATGAAAGGTGGAGTTAACAAAAAAAAACTGAGATGAGTGTGCTGAATTCTTCTAGATGCAATATGGCATGCCATAGCTCCAAGGTTGATGTGAGGAATGAGCTCTAAAGCATCAAATAAATAGTTTTGATAAGATCGAGGTTTATGATGCACATACCACAAATCTAGGAAAAAGCGACACTTGGCAGGAGGTTTCTAAAATGGATTTTTCATGTAGCATCCACTAGCTAAAACAGGATCACTAAAATCTAGGGATGCTTTTTGATTTTTTTCTTTTTTCTCTTACGAGAAAACCATTCCATACATGCAAATCAAAATTTCTCAGTTCTGGGGAGAACCGGTCAACTTGGGAGCACATGTAATGGCTTGCAAGCCTTGGAGTGACTTTTACACAGTTTCTAAGCTGAGAAAGTCTGGCTATCCCTAAGGCTTTACATAATTTTTGTACTGAAGCCTTGGTTGTCAGTGAGAATTGTGCAAGTTGCTAGAGAAAGCCTAGTGATGGGCTACTATGCGTAGTTTCCAGAGGGAAGGTTGCCTATATGTTCTGCTTATTTCTAGAGAGTAGCAGGCATCTTAGATGGATTGCGTAGTTTTGGAGAGGAAGGATTGTTCCCTTCCATAATGTACAATTTTCCAGGTGAACATAACAACTAGAAAATGACCAAGCTCTGGAATTTCATCTTGCAGGATGGATACAAAAAAACTGGCAAGCCCATGCTAGTAAGCCACTGAAACTCAACTAAAGCATATGTACTTGGACAGTGCAAGACATGCTGCTAAGGATGGTTGGTAGGGAGGCTCTAAAATGAAGCTAAGGAAAAATTTTTGAAGATGGTTGTAGCCGCTACAACAACTCCATAGAAGGTAAGACTTGTGCCTCTTTGTAATCTAGCACGGATGGCTCATAGAGTTTCAAATTCTCTACATTCACAACTAAGTAAATTTGTATATATGGTCGTAAAATGAGTCAACAGGTTTTTTCACACACCTTTTCCAGTATCTCAAAGGGACCACACTTTTGAGCCTTGATTTTCTTACTAGGCCCCTATGGCGTCTCCTTATTCAACTATAACCATACGTGAATTACCACCGTGAATGATTTACCTGTCTTATGTTGATCATGCATGTACTTTTATTTCTCCTACAATTTTTGCGGTGTCTCTTGTACCTGTAGATGGATCTTCCTGATCTCCTCTATAAATTTTTTATCCCTCAAAGTGTCTCCTATAAGATCTTCCCTCACTCCTCCTTGCTTCCCATATGTAATGTTCAAAGGTGAAGGTAGAAAATATCCAAAACAGGTTTCAAATGGGGACTTTCCTATAGAAGTGTGTACATATTTGTTGTAAGAATGTTGCATATATACCATATTTTCATCCCAGATCTTTGGATGCTTCTCGTTGTTTCCCATAAGAACTTGCACCAAAGTCCCATTGACTACTTCTATCTATCCATCTATTTATGGATGGAATGTTGTAGATCTCTTCAACTTCATTTCCATCTTCTCCCACATTGTAGTCTAGATGCACTGGGAAATATTATATCACTGTCTGAAACAATGTGCCTTGGTATCCCAAAGTGCATCCATACTTGTCCAATGAAAAATTTTGCTACTTCTGGCCTACTGATAACCATTTTACAGGGCATCATAACGCACGTCTTTCTAAACCTATCAACTACCATGAATAGGTAGTCATTTCCCTTCCTGTTTCTTGGTAAACCTCCAACAAATCCATATAAATTATCTCGCAAGGATGAGTGGGTACAGGTAAGGGATGATATAGACCATGTTTGTTGTTGCTAGTCTTGCTAGTCCAATAAAGCATGCATCCACTTATGAACCTAACTACCTCCTCATGCATCTTGGGCCAATACACATACATCTTCAAGTTGTCCATTGTCTTCCCTACATGAAAGTTCCTTGCAACCTTGGAGGTGTGAGCTTCTCTAACCAACTACAATCAGTCACCTTTAGGAACACATACCTTATCCAACCTATAGACTATTAACCCATCCTAGAAATGGTAGTCAACAGTTTTGCTGTCATTGCACACATGAATTTGACTCTACAATAGTTGAAACACCTCATTAAAGTCCTCATCCTCTGCATATGGCTCTCTGTATGGATCATGGGTTAATCACTGCAAGTGCATAAGAGTCCCTAAAATTGTGATCTTTGATGTGAGTATCATTGAAATCATGTTGACCAACTTTTTTGTGCTACCTTTCATGTACTTTATCACCAAATGATACTATTGTAGAAACCCCATATACTTGTAATGTCTGGTTTATTATAGCTTACTTTGGGCCTACAAGTATTGTAGTGGCTAGTGATATGAGTGGATTTCTATCTCCTTTCCTATTAGATAGTACTTCTACTTCTTCACAACTTGCACCAGCAGCATAGAGCTCCTTGTCGTAGGTAGGGTAGTTAAGAAATTCCCCATGAAATACATCAGAATGATAACATACTGGAATTCCTCGTTGCATCAAGGCAACTCCCAAAGCATACCCACTCACATCTCTCTCCACTTCGAAGGGTTTTCGCAAGTTTGGTAATGCCAAAGCCAGCACCGAATTGATATTCTTCTTTAGCTCATCAAACCTATGGTGACCCTTTCCCTACTAGAAAGTCTTTCCAGTTTTTGTTATGGCATGGAGTGGTGCTTCTACTATTGAAAATGAGTCTATGAATTTCCTCAAGTACTTTGTTTCCCTAATGAAACTTCTGACCTCAGAAGCATTACTAGGAACCAACAATTTCATGATGTTCTCCATCTTGGTAGGATGTATATTCAACTCTCCTCCACCTATCACACACCCCAGATAAGCCAAATATTGCTGTGAAAACTCACACTTCTTTAGATTTTATAGCAGCTGGTGCTTCTTTAATATATGTAGCACTGCGTCACATGAGAGATGTGCTCCTCCCAAGTAGCATTGTATACCAGTATATCATCCAAATAGAAAATAACAAATGATTTTATTAAAGGGAATAGTGCATTATTCATTAATCTAATAAATGTAATTGGTGCATTGCATAGGCCAAAAGGCATGACTGACCACTCTTGCAAACCCTTCCTAGTTTTGAAGGTATTCTTCTAGATATTTTCCTCTTTGACTCAAACCTAGTGATATCTAGACTTTATTTCCATCTTGGTGAAGTTTTTTTCTTGTTTCATTTGATCCAATAGATTATCTATCCTAGGTAGGGGGAGTTTGTTCTCCAACATGATTTTTTTCAATGCCCTGTAATCTATACACATCCACCTAGTCTTATCTTTCATTGGCACAATGATGATGGGTGACACATAAGGTGATGTACTTAGTCGAATGGCACCCTGTTCTAGAAACTGCTACAACATTTTCTTCACCTCACTTACTTCTATAATATATTGCCTATAAATCCCAATGTTTAGTAATGGGGAGTCAACCAATATTTGGATCTCATGCTCCACTTCCCTTAGGTGGTAATCCTTTAGGCTCCCGGAACACATCCCTATATGCCTATCTAAAATATTCAGGTTGTTGTTTCTTTTCTTAGTACATGCCTTCATGGACACCTTGATTCTTATTGACTCTTCTACAAACTACTTTTCTCTTGAAAACAACAAAACATAACTCTTGCTGGATATGATCAATTTCTTGGTTTGCTTGGAACTTACCAATGAAAAATTTGAGTTTCTTTTGTGCACATTTATTATCAATGATTTTTCATCCTTAGTGAACTGGTATTAGTTTACTCTCAACATGAATATTTCACATCGCACGTATGTGTAGGGACTCCCGAACATGACTCAACATACATCAAGGGAACCACATCTAGTTCTACTTCATCAATAAAATTAGCATTGGTAAGGAATCTAATTTTGCATTGCTTTGTTACCTTCAGCTCTACATATTTATTTACCCATCCTAATAGATATGGGTTTCGATGATAACTAACTTTTAGCACCAAATTCTTGACCAACTTTTCTACAATGAGATTCACCTATGATCCTGAGTCAAACAAAGCATCAATCCTTATCTTCCTGACCTATATCTTTATATGGAAGAGTTTGGTCATTTCTTTCTCTTCCAGTTGTTGAAGGCTACTTAGATTCACATTGTTCTGCACTGACATACAAATGATCTTGTCATCCATGTCTAAGATGATTTCAACTTGGTTTCTAGAATCAGTGACCATGGGGTTATCCTTCTTATTATATTTCTTTTTGTTCTTCAAGTTTAGCTTTGGATGCAACTTCCAACACTTGTCCTTTGTAGGATCATCCATGCTGTAGTGGTTGCTGGGGCCTTTACACTGGTGTTTTGTGGTTTTTACCTTTATATATTTTGCCCCTTTTGCTTCTTCTTCCCCTCCTTAGAATCATCTTCATGCTCCTTCGGTTTCGATCCACTTTATTGTGGTCTCTTCAGGCCTATGTTCTCTACGTACTGTGCCTGTACACAAACCTCATCCACTAATTTTCTCTTGAACAACATGAATTTCTCCTGAAAATGGTAGTGTAGACCCCCCAAATACTTGAGGAGTACATATCAGTTGTTTGTGGACATACTCAAAATTATGGCCATCTTTCTGAAATTTTCCATGTACTCCTGCACACTTTGGCCTGACCTTTTCCTAAAGTAGTGCCACCAGATCCACTGGTCCTCTATGTACCTAATAGGGTAAAACTGTGAATTAATGAGCGTTTTTAATTCCTTCCAGTTAGTCACTAGGGGCTCTCCCTCCAACCTCTGGGTATCCGTGTGGCTCTCCCACTATGTTAGGCATGGCATGACCCTCTAATTTCAGCCATGTAAATGAAATATTCTATTATTTCTCATTTTCGTGGAAAGTGAAATACAGTTCCAGTTGCTACAACCAGTGATTCAGCTTTAGAGCATAGATCTCAACATGGGACGACTTGATATTGACCTTTTCGTCAATTTTAAATAACATTTTTTAATCATTCGTGGCACTTGAACTGGGGTTGATCTTTTTGAAGTTCTTTCTTTGGTTGATTTTCCATTTCTTCCAGATCTCCTAATCCCCATTCTTATTTTTCCGCTACATTTGAATCCCCATCTTCTCTAAATATCCCAAGTTTAATTTTTAGGGCTGCCATGAGGATATTCACATTATGATTTATATCAACGACTTGTTGTTCCAACCCTAAAAACCTCTCCTTTACAGGATCACGAGTGTTATTTCATATTCATCGTCCATGATTAAGGTTTTTCTATTTTTCACCAAGTCAATCTAGATCCCCTACAAATCTCCACAATACACCCAAAGAAATGTGCTCTGATACAAATATGAACTCTAAATTGTAGTGGATATTCCACTGGACAATTCGTCATAACATATATGATAATATTATATTTGAAATATGAAATTCTACACTATTACAATTTTATTAGATTCATAGATCTATAGATTTACTGTTAAAAGTTCATGACAGTGTAGAAAAAAAGAGAATGACAAAATAAAATCTCACACGTGCATTTGTCACAAGATATGCTCGAGGAAACCCTTTCAGGAGAAAAAGGAAGTTGGAAAGTGAGGCCACTTTTATCTGTTTCTTTGAATGAAAATATGTCTGAGTACAAAGAAGTATGGCCTATGGCTTGTGGGCTGCAACAGTGAACAAATCCTTTCCGTGTGCTCTACCTACTGTCTCTCTTGGCTATTTTTCTTAGTTTTAGAAGGAATTCACTCGAAATAATGGAATCCCCCTTTCCCCCTAATGGCCCAGTCATAAAACAACTTGATAGCCTACTAATGGTTAGGTTTGAATGGCTCAAATCCTAACTAGAGTTACAATATAAATCTTCTAGAGTCTTCTACATCATAATGATGTGGTTGACGTGGCATCCTCTTGAATTATGGTGGCACTAAAGAAATGATTTTTAACCCCCGAAAAATGTCATTTGATGCCTCAAAATTATCTCGGTTTCAAACCTTGTTTTCCCAAACTTGTTTCTGCTGGTAAAAACGGTCCCATGAGTTGATTTCTCCATGTTCTCTTCTCTGAAAGAATCGACATGGATGATAAATAATATAATGATCCAATACAAATCAATAATGGAAAGGCCACTCAAAACATCATGTAGCTATTTCTTCTTGTCTTGCTAACTTACTATTTCCAAATGTGGAATGTCAATATTCATATGTCAATGTTCTTCTTGTAGTGATATTTTTTAAATTTTAAATGTACATGCACAAAATATATCTCGATGTTATTTCAACAATTGGATCTAGCCTATTCTTTGATGCCTTTAGGAAATGGTAATGTTATGGCCTAGAAAATTAAATATGTACTATTACCAAGTATTTATTGAAAAGGTAAGAGGCATATGAATTGAGAAAAGAGAAGGAGAGGGTGTCAATTACATTGAATTGTTAAAATAGTTCACAACATAGACCATACTTTGTTCATCATTTTTGTGTAGTCTCAACATATGGACAAACATCGTTTACCTTCCCATGGTTGTACCAAATTGACATCCACACACAAATGATTGCATTATTATATGAACTTATTGAAAAAGTAGAAGACATTGGGTAGGATCTCTCTTTTTTGTGACTTTTCCATGGATGAAGATATATAGTGAGAATCATCAAATGTAATTGGTTGTTACAATAAATCGTGAGAGATTTCTTGTACATAATGGAAAGAGATGCATTAGTCTAAAAAAGGGGCAATAATAAAAATTGGATCCTCACCAAAAAAATATATTTGTGATCTTAATCTTTGCAATAAGCATTTAATTAGTTGTTTCGCATGTCATACACCCAACCACCTAAAATCTATTAGGAAAGTGAGATAATCAAAATTTTCCTTTTAATCATCTTTATTAACGTGACTCTAAAGACACTTCTAGGCACATGGATGTAATCCATTCATTGAGAGCTTTCCAATAATTGTGCTCTTTCTAAATTCCAAGATCTAACCAAGAAGTTATGGCCTTTCAATGTTCCTTGGTATTTTTCACTTTACTTGACGATGTCGTGATGCCTACCCGACGCTCCCTCCTACATGGTACCACACATGCTAGTTAATGTGGCATTGTATGGTGACACATTAGTAAGTGTACAAATGATCACTAGTTTCACATTTTTCAAATAAATTCTCCCCCCGTTGGCATAACTTAGCCTTAAAAGCTTTCCTTAGCGTGGTACATCACATCCTTCAACATTTTCTCCAGTGTGACATGTTACACCATAAATTTGTATGATACAATGTATTGCATTGGAGAAATTTTTCCTTCTCACAATAAAGGAAACATTTTTTTCTTATTGCATTGCAAGAAATATTCATTTATAGTGACATATCACATGATGAGTTTTATGGTATTGTGATATGTCGCATCACACTAATTTTTCTTTCATGTGACAAGTGTATTTCTTCCTCCTTCTCCTTCTTCTTCTCCTCTTTTCTTCCCTCCTCTTTTTATTTTCATTTATTTATTCTTATTTTATTGTCATTTGTTTCTTTCTTCCTCTCCTCCTTTCATCCTTCTTCTTTTCCTTCTCCTTTCTTCCATATCGCACCTCCAAAGGCTTTTTTATTTTAACATTTCACACCTTTTAAATTTTTTAGGTGTGGTGTATGATGACAAAATAACTTTAGTGCAATGCATGACACCATGTACCACTTATTTTCAATCTGAAGAAGTATCCCTTCTTTATTTTTCTTTTATTGCATGGATTTTTTCTTCATGTGATGCATACTATATTGTACAGTTTTTCTTCATGCAATACACAAGCTCTCTAAGTATGTCCTAAGAAAAATACCAATTCTCTTTTAAGTTATCCTACAAATACTATGTTTTTCATGGGGAAAATACACTTCTTTGAGGCCTACTCTTGCTTCTACAAGGCAAGTAAAAGAGTCCTGGGTATTTAAATTTCATACTTTCTTAAACTTGTGAGCGAGGTGCCAACATCATATTGGGGGTTTTCACTGAAGAAGTATGGCTATACTTCCATGGTCTTAGACCTGTATATCCTTCATAAGGAGGTTTAGAAATCAAGGTTATAGGACCCTAAAATTTTACTAATATTTTATCTTTATTAAAAAGTGTTCATTTACTTGTGTTGTTAATGTTTCAAGTGTCTATGTTTGACAAGTTGACTCCATTTTGTATAGGAAAAAAGGAACAATTATTTTATTCTATAACAAATATCTATGCCCAAAGTAAACAAGTCTATGGTCCACTCGGACCTCTTGTACTTAGATAAGTATTTAAATCAACATCTCTATTTTAAACAAAGATAATATTAGACTATTGGTAGGCTAATCTATTCGCATAAACCAGGACATGATATTTCCATACATCTGGGTCTTCATAGACTTAGAAACATGACTATATGCTGGGAACTAAACTAATATTTTTTGTCATGTTAAGAAATTTCCAATTTGAGCTATGTTTCTTAAGTTAATTAGTAGGAAAATTAAAATCTAAAACTTTTAATTGAAAAAATCAAGAAGGAATGAAACAAAACTATGATTTAACAAGTCAAACAACTAAAAGAAACTACTCTCACTTCCTAAATGTAAAATAACATTTCTTGCTTAAAATATATTTGAAGCAACATTCAAAATTGAACTTGTCCTAACCTTTCCTCGGGCTTCTAGGCTATCCCAGAAGTGAAAAAAACAATTTACCCTTCAAAAAATATAAAACATCAAAGTCACTCATCAGTCATGAAGGTTAGATTAAATTTCTATATTTCAAAAGAAAGAAAATATTTTTAATAACTGGTTAATATATTTTTAAGTTTACGAGATTTTGATGTCTAGAATAACGCAAATCAGTTTGACAGTTTTATATAAGAGACTAGTCACATGACCTCATACATGGAACCGACTCCTTCCAATCAGGGTTTTTTTTAAGGATATAATATTTTTCCTATATAGAGTATTGTAGGTGACTATTATGGTTTTAAAAATCATACATATAGAATGTATGTGAATATTCAATAAAAACATGTAATTTACTATTAGAAATGGTAGATGTTTGGTGAAAATCATCCATTTTAATAATGTATATGTAAAAAATAGGCAAATGTTTAACCAAATTGGTGAATTATTTTAAAGGAAATATCGAGAAAAATAGCCCATTTGCGAAATTTCGCCCCTAAAATTTTCTCTATTGCCAATCACAGACAAGTAAAACACGTTGTCTATGTAGAGAGGTTATTCTGGTGTGGATCTCCCCTCTAGATAGGTGATTCGCCAACTACAATGAAACTCTTCATAAATTTCAGTATTTTGATGGGAAACAAAGTGCTAGCTGCTCTTACAAGCATTAAAAATTATAAAAATATGAGCTATACAAATTTTATGAAGATATCATTCCACAAACCTTATGTTTGAAGATATCATTCTAACTTTTGATTTATATATTCATTTTGTCATCTGAAATATTATGAAGTAAAATGGGAAACTAATGATGAAAGAAGGTTATGCCATCTTCTAGTCTTGTGCCCATTTATTTCTTTCCTTACTACACACAATCACAATTTTATTTAAATGCAAAATTTCAACGAATGTTTCTCAGTTTCAACTTGGTTTTTCTTACGTATGGAGAAGGTTGTAATTGGTTTTGGTAGCTTCAAGTTTCAACATCAATTTCTAAGTAATAGAGTTCAAGTATTTAAAAATTTATTTTATGTTAAATGTCCACCTCTTGATGTAATGCTTGGTTTTGCTTGATACTTAGCTCTTTATGTTTTGTTTGTTTAGTTATCAAATTTATTTTGTAATTTGATAGCCTGCATTTATGCACAATACACATATCCTAAACAATTAATTACCCACTACTTCCCTCAGTCCTACTATCATTAGTGAACATAAATTTGACTACTAGGAAATCATTCGTGGTAGTTTTCATTTATCATTGAAGGCCTAAATTCATTGAAAGGGTAATTTTAATTATTCCCTACGCATTGCCAAATTTCACTTGACTCATATTCTCTACCCAAGTGTTTGGATTAACCGTGTCACCTTGTAACAATCTCTCAGTAGTTTTGATGAGTAAAACTCTTTGAAATAGCCATGGGAGGAGCCATAGTCCATCATGAACCAAACTCCATTGATGTGATACTACACCTTTCACAAGACGTAGAAATATTTAGGAATGCATGTTGGTTAATCTACTCTGAGAAGCCGTGAGGTTTCAGCAAACAATTTTCTATGAAATTCACAGAGGATTTGTAGGAGCAACATTCAAAGTTTAGAGGATTCATAATTTCTATTACAGAGGACATTCTTTCTAGGGTGATAAGTTTATCTCAGATAGGGGCTAACTAGTTTTATAGGAAAATAATAATTCCAACAACTAAGGAATTTTTTTTACAGTGAAGTGAGGAAGTAGGGAGAAAGGGGACAGGTATTGATAGAACATCCCTTCCTCACCATTGGGATGATGTGGATTTATTTATTCATAAGGTCATTACTTCTGAGTGACATTTTGGGATAGTATTCAATTATGATTTGTAGCTATTGAAACATCTTCGTAATGGACAACTGATAAATTTTCCTTATTCTGCTAACATATTTACAACATATGGTAGAGGCGGTGCACATAGAATAACATCAAAAGATTTTTTAACCAACCATGCACTCATTAGGTTAATCATAATTAATTCTCTGTAACAACAACAAAGCACATGAACTGGCTTATTGAGAATGTCACATGCACCAACCACTGAAAGAAAGGAAAGTGAAAGTCAATTTGACATTTTTTTGTCCATTTTAGCTTCCATTATAGCTTCCTTCACATCTTCCTTTGTAGATTCCTCTGTAACATCAAATTTTTCTCCTCGTTATGGAATTAGAGATGACTTCTTCTGTTACACATGTTGAGGAAGAATTTTGTAATTAAGTTTGGGGAAGGAGTGTACGGTAAGCCAAGTTTGGTAATTACCATTTGGCAGACACACAATACACATATCCTAAATAAACAATTACCCATTGGCACCCTCATTCCTACTGTCATTGGTGAAAATAAATATGACTACTCAAAATTCATTACTAGCAGTTGTCATTTATCATTGAAAGGGTAACCTTAATTATTCCCTACCCATTACCAAATTTCATTTGACTGATATTCTCCACCTAAGTGTTTGTATTGAACAAGTGCCACCCCGCAATAGTCTATGATTATCTGAGAAGTAACACCCTATGAAACATCCATGGGAGAAGCAGAAGTTCATCATGAATCAAACTCCATTGATGTGTTGCTACACCATCTAGAAGCCCTAGAAATATTTAGGAATGCAGGTGTTTAGTATACTTTGAGAAGATGCAGCATTTCAACGAACAAATTTCTATGGGATCCACACCAAATCTACACAAACAACATTTGGAGGCTAGAGGATCAATTTTTTTTGTTATAGAGGACATTATTTATAGGGTGACAGGTTTACATTAGATAGGGGCTCACTAGTTTTCTAGGAAAATGACAGTTCTAATAACTAGGGAAACGTTTTTACAACAAGGAGAGGAAGTGAGGAGCAAGGGGAGAAGTATTGATAGAACATACCTTCCTCACCCTTGGGATGATGTGGATTTATTTATTCATAAGGTCATTACTTGTGAGGGACATTTTTAGATAATATTCAAATATCATTTTCAGTTATTGACACATCTTCTTAATGGATGATTGGTAAATTTACCCTATCATTTGCTAAAATATTTACAACATATGGAAGAGGTGGTGCATAAATAAAACATCTATGGAGCTACTTAACCAACTATATTCTTATCAAGCTAATCATAATTCATTCACTACAACATCAGTGAAGCACATCGACTAGTTTATCGACAAAGTTACATGCACAAGCCACTGAAACAAAGGAAAGTGAAAATGAAGAATGGGAGGTAAGTGCTAAAATGACAGCAAAAGATAGAGAAACTATGCCTCCCAGACAAAGTAGCACAACTACACTTCCTAGACAAATAAGAGTTGTGACACATCCTAGGCATTATCATAGAAACAATAGGAGATAGAGTTCCATAAGAACATCTCCTTGCACATCACCTGAAGTAAAAAGAGCATGCACTAAAGAACCTATCAATATATCGAGTGGAAAATGTTAGTTATTGTGGATGACCTATTGAGGAAGATGGGACTGAGGCAGAGAATTTTGAAATAGGGCCACCTAGAAGAACATCAATTTAGGTAGGGGTTCTTGAAACAGATATTTCCGGGGAATCTAAGGAAGTATCTGAAAACTCTAGCCCTATACAAAATGTGGTGAAAATTAGGAAATTGGAGAAGCCAAAAATTGAATAACAGGAGGGGGTGGTAAAATGGAGCTAGGTTACACTTTTTAGAAATAGAGTGCATGTTTAGGTGAAAAAACCAAGGGCTCGATCGAATACTTTAAGTGCTCGATCGATCCATTTTTAAGCGCTTTATCGAGCTTCTCGAGAGCTAAAAAAATAAATCAATCAATGTATTTGAATTTAAAGTATCTCGATCAAGCTATTAGAATTTAAAATTTAAGCACTCGATCGAGCTTCTGAGATCCTAAAATCAATAATTTTAGCACCCCTTCCACAAAATTTTCTGCAACACCATTTCGTACCCTAGAACACTCAGGTAAAAATTTGTCCCTAGGGGGAAAAGTTGATCATGCTGGATTCATGAAATAATCCTCTATCCAATTGCATATGAGTTTGACATTTTCAAATTCATACAATATTTTTCATATGATTTATTTTAAAAATAATGCTTGAAATTTGTTTGGGCAATTTTAAGGAGGTTGAATAAAAAACTCAATAACATAAAATATACACAACAAAAAACATTCAAAAAATACCACTATCTTTGTTTTCGAGTCCTATTCAAAAGGGTACTCTTGGATTTTTTTTTTTTTGAATAGTTTAAAAACAGTTTACATGAACACATGTGTCTACAAAATGCAATTGAAATATTACTTTTCTAACTTCAAAAAATAATAAAAAATATACTTTTGCCTAAAATAAATTTTTTTAACACGGAAACTTAGTTCTATCCATGTAGATCATGCTCATATATATACTTTTTAAAACATACACATTTTAGACTAATTTATGCTACTTGAACACACACATACCTCTTAAGATGTGTGCAAATTTGCAAGGACAAGCATTTCATTTAATGGAAAATATTCTTTAAGACTTGCAGGAGAAACAAAAGACTTCAACACCTCTTCTTATTGATAATACTTTTGCAATTCAATTTGTTGGGAATCCTAAATTTCATGATTGAACCATGAATATCAACACCAAATATCATTTGATTTCGGATCATTTTGACGCCAAAACAATTCATCTGACACATTGTCCTACTTCAGAGCAAATCACAGATATTTTTACCAAAGATCTAGGACATGAAAAGTTTGAAAAGTTCAGAATGTTACTTGGCATGTTAGATGTCCCTTCAGATTAGGGGGCATGTTAACTAATTCTTCGAGATTTATTGTAAATTATTTAGATTAGGTCATTGTTAGGTAATTCCAACATTTTTATTTATGGAGGCAAAAGTTCCTCCTTTTGATTTCATATTGTATATATTTTCCTCATTTCGATCAATAAGATATGTAGAAATTCATCAGTTATTCTTATGGAGTTATCCAAGCTCTTTCAAAACCAAGTTGTATGTGCAATGAATAAAACTTCTATATCTTGAGAAGGAATGTGCAATGAATATGGTAAATGTATCTTGAGTTAACACTCATGTATTTATATGTATATCATTAGTATTCTCCATTAACTATATTCAAATATTGGTGTGTGGTTGAGAGATTTGCCCAACAAAATTGATTCTACAATCAAGATAGATTCTCTAGATTAAAATAACACACACACACACACGCACACACACACACATATATATATATATATATAATTTAATTGTTAAAAAAAAAATTATAATTTAAAAATAATTTTTTAATTTATGCTTCTATTCTGATTTCTATTATAGATCATTAATATGATTATGACAAATTTGATATTGAAAAAAATGAACAGCTCTCATTACAGACATATAGACAACAAAATAAATATGTCATTACATAGTTTATACATCCAAAATGAATCCTCATTTACCTGGATTGTAGGTTGCACATTAAGTTAACATGGGATAAGTAATAATCAGAAAGAAAGTTTCACAATCTTAAATATTTTTTCAAGTAGCATGTTGGCTTCAGGGGCTTAGACCAAGGTTTAGAGGTAAATGTGCTAACCAACAAAACCCTATACCATTGGCCCTTTTGGCAACGATTTGTAGCGCAGATGACAGTCTCACCTGAGGCGATATTGGGGAATGCTAGAACCAGGTTATTGCATCCACAGGGACTATTCAATGTGGCTATAAGGTTTTTATTAGTTTAAGGTTTAATCTGACATTCACGAACCATTAACCTTATTGTTACAGTCGTAAAGTGTTTTCCTACTTAACATATTTATGAACTACGCAAAACTATTTTAAAATGTATTATTCAACATATAAAATAATATTTGAACCTTCGCGATGTAATTATAGAAGAAGTATATAAAAACAAACCATAAACAAGCTAAAACATGGAGACTATGGGAACTTAAGGAAACCCATAGATTTGTCTCAAAATTCTCCGTCATTAGTCAAATCTTCCCATATATAATCTTTATGACCCTGCGCACACAGTTGTAGGGTCCTCGCACTCAGATGCACACTTCCCAAGCTATCTAGGTACACAGCTGCAAGAGCCTTCCCCTTCTTATGATTAAAAAAAGATATTACAAAAACAAACAAAGATATTTCATCAATAAAATTATTTCCTTAGACTTGCTAAAACATCCCTTTATATATTCTTTTACCCTTACAATACTATGGTTCACAAACCATGGGCGGAGCTCAAAATCCTCTATATAATTCCATCCCTTTTCGAAAGAAGGGGCTTTGACCCACCCTAAAGCCCCTTTTACTCTTATAACCCTATGGTACTCACACTTTGCTCCTCAAAATGCGGAGTATTTACATAAATCTTGCGGAAAAGTGTGCAACAAGTAACGCTAAAAATACTAAATGCTAAAAATAACACTGTTATAAATAGCCTGGCTATAAATAGCAGTTCAGCCATTGGTGATCTTAGCAACAATGGGTGAAAAGTGAAAGTGCTAAAAATAGCTTTTCTAAAAGTAACATTTCGGGATGTCTTCTTATTTTAGTCAATCCCTAGACTAAACATAGGAAGTAAAACTCGAATTTGGTATCAGTAACTATTTGAAAATTAATTAATTAATTCATATTGACTCAATTAGTTAAGGAAAATCAAACTTGAAGTCTATGTGAGGACATGCAACAATTTCTCCATTAACTGAGGAATTTAACCTTGAGTTAAAGAGATAAGGATGAGTTGTAATATTGAGTTGTAATCAGTTGACTTAGTTTAACTGAGTCAAGTCCAGTTAGATTAATTTAACAGTTTGTTAAATTAATGAGAGTTCAGTTAGTTAATGCTTGCATGCAGGTAACTACTATATTTCATATAACTAAGTATTCACTCATGGATAACTCATGCATGTTAGTTCAGTTAGAGACCCAGTTAAGATCAAATGGAGGGACAATGTACTATCAGTTGCTAGGATGTTCCTTTGTGAATATTCCTTGCATGTTGAAGGAATATTATTCCTTATGGATTGTGCAGTTGGACCTGAGGTTACAGTGAGTGTGCTGAGGCCAATTCACACATGTGATATCATTGGACCCCAATCAAAACTGTGCAAGGAAATAGGAGGCTTGCAGGGCTTCAAGAAGATATATTCGATGTCTATTGAATATGTGAGCTATATTGTTTGATTATAGAGAGAGCAGGATAGCTTGAGAGCTGATTCTTTTTGTAACTTCGACAAGATTGCCACTTGTATGATAATATAGAGTTGGGGTTTTAGGCTGATGCTTTCCCCAATGATATATATTCTATGTTATGGTTGATTACTTCTCATTCTTAGTTATATCTATTCATGCTTGATGATGCTCATATCTGTTTAAGCTTCCACAAAGTTTATGGTAGAAGTATATCTAGTATTATTCTTTAGGACATTGCATACATTAGGAGATATACAGTGAAAATTCTACATGGTATCGGAGCAAAGGTGATCAAGGAAGAACATATACAAGCAGGAGAAGTACAAAGTTTGGTTTTTGAATGTTGAATTGAGTTCTTATCACATCTATTTCGCCTATGGCATTTAGTGGTTTAAGACTCAAATATGCCCTTGAGGGAAGCTCTAATTATATAGCCTCGAAGGATTGCATGGATCAAGTATTAGAAGAAATGGTCTAAAGGACTTGATTCATCAAGAATTCCAAAAGTTGGCTGATGCTACTCAATTGGTGGAATGGAAAAAGTGTGTGGCTAGAGCAAGGAGAATTCTCCTGGAGGGAGTTCGAGATCACATTATATCAAGCCTCCATGGGAAAGAGACTCTGTTTTTGATGCAGAAAACATTGAATGGTCTTCATTAGAATAGCAGCAATCAGAGGAAGTTGGCACTAAAAGACAATCTTTGAAATATTAAGTTTGAAAAGGGCGACACAATCTCTATATTCCTGAACAAGGTCACCACCTGCATGGATGAGCTTGCAAGTGTAGGGGTCATGAAAACTGATGATGACATGGTGAGTCTAGCACTCCTCAATCTTCCAAAGAGCTAGCATAGCTACGAGGACTTGGTTAATGGAACAAAGAAACTGCCAGATTGAGAACAAATTTGGTCGGACCTAATGCAGGAGGAGATACGGTGAAGCACCGGGGATGGATCTTCATCAAAACAAGATGATGAAGAAAATATAGCTTTAGAGAGTAAAGCTAAGAAAGGGAAAGGGAAGGTGTCCCAATCCAAATGTTCTCATGGTGGGAAGAAGGTTGTCAAGTTGAAGGTGCAATGCTTTCATTGTCATGAAGTGGGCCATTATGCTATGAATTGTCCACAAAAGAAATCCAAGAAAGGTTCCTCAAAGGGATCTGATGGTGATGCACTAGCTTCATAGTTTGAGCTCGATTTCTTGCTTATCGCATGCATGGTTTCATCCATGGTGGGATGTGTTTGGTACCTGGATAGTGTAGCTTCTTTCCACATGTCGGGTGACAAGAATATTTTCAGCACATTGGAGCAGAAGGACCTCCAGATGTAGATCAAGATGGCCAATGATGGAAAGTACTGTGTCTCAGGTGAAGGTACAATTGTGTTTCATAGGGAGCATGGTGCTCCTCTCACCCTATCTGTTGTTAAGTATGTACCAGGCTTGAAAAATAATCTTGTGTCTATTGCTATACTAGAAGATAAAGGCTATGATGTAGTCTTTAGTAAAGGAAAAGTTTTCCTGAGGCATATTGGCACCTAACAAACCAAGTGAATTGGGATTCGAGTAAAGAACCTCTACAAGTTGGAGGTAGAAGACTGTGTTTCACTGAGTTCCAAAGTAGAGGTGGTGCAAAGCTGAGATGTTGGCAAGCTATGGCATAGAAGACTATAACACTTGCATCACAAGGCCTTGAAGATCATGCAACAAATTTCTACTGGCTTACCCAAGGAAAACTAGAGCAAACAGATACATCCAAAGGATGCACCCTGGGTAAGTATGCGAAAGCTTTCTTTTAGGATCGAGATAGTAGAGCTAATGAAATCCTCGAGTGAGTTCACTGAGATGTATGTGGACCATTCTCTACAGCCTCCACCACTAAGCAAAGGTACTATGTTATCTTTATTGACATATGATTTTTCTCGTAGATGTCTACTTTATGTAAAATAAGGATCATACCTTCTTGAGGTTTTGTGAGTTTAAAACCTCGACAGAGAAAGAATCTGGAAAGGAAGTAAAATCCTTGCATAGCGACAATGGTGGAGAGTATGTTTCCCAGCAGTTTAAAGACTTTTTTGCTACAGAAGGAATTAAATGAGAACTGATGGCACCTCATAACCCATAACAGAATGGGGTGGACGAAAGGAAGAATAGATCTATTGTGGGAGCAGCTCAAGCAATGTTGCATGACCAAGGCCTACCACTTCATATATGGGCTGAGGCATGAAATACAACAGTGTACCTTTAGAACAGAAGTCCTCATCATATCTTGGGGATTAAGACACCTATGGAGGCTTTTTTGGGGAAGTGACCAGATGTGAGTCACTTCCGCATCTTTGGATCACTAGATTTCTATCATGTGACCAAAGATGATCATAAGAAGCTAGACCCAACAACTGAGTTGGGGATACTTGTGGGGTACACAGATACAACCCACAACTATCATGTGTTTCTTTGTGCCAGTCAGAGGACCATAGTGTGCAGGGATCTGAAGTTCGATGAGTAGAGAGCCATGCGAGTGTCACTTGAGAGGGAGCTCAAGTTGCATGGTGATGAGGAACTTTTAGTTCCAAAGAAGGAGGAGCCTCCTGATGATGTGGATTAGCCACATGCAGAGGATGCAGTAGTGGAGACCACCACTCCTAGAGAGTCTTCTAAAGATGGGCAGAAATGCTCGCGGGAATCTGACAGATTGATGCTAGATGTGAGAGAGAATGTGGGGCATCCATCCTCTTAGCATAGATAGAGGAGATCTCCCGAGAGATACATTGGCTACATGGCCCTGGTTGGGGAGTGTGTAGTGACCGAACCTTCTTCTTTTCAGGAGGCAGTGCAACAACCAGTCTAGGTTGATGCAATGGTAGAAGAGTACAATTCTATCATATGGAACAGTGTGTGGGATGTTGTCCCTAGACTCGGGGATAAGTCAGTCGCTAGTTCTCGATGGATTTACAAGGTGAAGCAGTCAGTTGATGGCAGTGTTGAGTAACACAAGGCAAGGTTTGTTGCTCAAGGTTTCTCACAGGTTTAGGGGATCAACTACGATGATACCTTTGCTCCTGTAGCAAGGTACTCATCTATCAGATCGATGCTATCTCTATTAGCTCAAATTGGTTGAAAGATCCATCAGATGGATGTGAAGACAACGTTCCTCAATGGGAAAATTGAGGAAGATATATACATTTACCAGCGCGAAGGATTGGAGACCTTCGATGGTGAGTCACATGTCTACCGACTCAAGTGAGCACTATATGGGATGAAGGAATCACCCTGTGCTTGGTATACCAGGATTGACAGCTATTTCACCGGGTTGGGCTTCAAAAAGAATGAAGCAGACGCAAACCTTTACCACATCATGGTAGATGGTAAGCCATTGATTACTGTACTTTATGTCAATGATTTGATTTTGACAGGTGATAACTAGCTGATACAGTCTTGGAAGAGAGTTTGAGATGAAGGATATCGACCTCATACACTACTTTCTAGGCATGGAAGTGTGGTAGAAAGATGAGGAAGTATTTGTGTCTGAAGGCAAGTATGCCAATGAGATACTCAGGCACTTTCACATGGAGAAGTGCAAGCCCATGCAGACTCCTCTAGCTGGGAACTGGAGGATGGAGGATGCTACCATAGGTGAGGTAGTAGCTGCCATTGTTTATCGAGAACTGGTGGATCCACTCATGTATATGGTGAACACACGACTTGACATATACTTTGCGGTGAACTGGCTGATTCAAGCTATGGTTTAGCCTACCAAGCTATTTTGGAAGGTAGCGAAGCATGTGCTGAGATATCTTAGAGGCACTACACAGTACGGATTATGGTACAGATAGATAGAGGGAGTGAAGTTGCAAGGCTTCATGGATGCGGATTGGGCTGGTAGTCTATTAGACTGGAAGATCACTTCTGAAGGAATCTTCAACCTTGGTTCAACTGTAGTTTCTTGGTATAGTAGGAAATAGAAATCAGTTATACTTAGCTCAATAGAGGCTGAATATATGGCTGCTAGTTAGGTAGCATGCGAGGCCATTTGGATGCAGAAGATTCCAGTGGGATTGTTTGGTAAGATGATGGATCCTACAGTGATATACTGTGATAATCAGAGTTGTATAAAACTCTTTAAGAATCCAATGTTTCATGACAGGTCCAAGGATATAGATATCCATTACCATCATCTACGGGACTGTGTGTTCAAGAGGATCATGATGTTGCAATATGTTTCGACTGAGGAGCAGGATGTAGATATTTTGACTAAGGCATTGTGAAAATGCAAGTTCGAGTTCCACATAGACAGGATCAGGGTTACTGATAATCCCTTTCTTGTTGAGAGAGAGTGTTGAAAAGTGTGCAACAAGAAATGCTAAAAATAGCATTGCTATCAATATCCCGACTATAAATAGCAGTTTAGCCATTGGTGATGTTAGCAACAATGGGTGAAAAGTGAAAGTGCTAAAAATATCTTTTCTAAAAATAGCATTTCGGGATCCCTTCTTATTTTAGTTAGTCCCTGGACTAAACATAGGAAGTAAAATTCCAATTTGATATCAGTAGTAGTTTGCAAACTAATTAATTAATTCATCTTGAGTTAATTAGTTAAGGAAAATCAAACTTGAACTCTATGTGAGGACATGCAACAGTTTCTCCATTAATTGAGGAATTTAACCTTGAGTTAAAGAGATAAGGATGAGTTGTAATATTGAGTTGTAATCAGTTGACTTAGTTTAACCGAGTCAAGTCCAATTAGATTAATTTAATAGTTTGTTAAATTAATGACAGTTCAGTTAGTTAATACTTGCATGCATGTAACTACCATATTCACTACAACAAATCCCTATGATTAGCGTCCTTTTTTATTTCTTTTTTTGCATCTAGAGCCCATCTTTGGTGCTATTTGCATCCATTTATCAAATATGGTGCAAAACATGACACAAAATTTGCATCGAGTTTTGCACCAAATCTTACACCAAGTTTAGCACCACATATTGCAATAGGTTTTGCACTGGATTTTATGCCAAGTTTTGTGTCATCCTTTGCACCAAGTTTTGCACCAAGTTTTGCACCTAATTTTGTTTGACATACTTTTGCATCCTCATTTGCATCCAATTTTTGCACCTACGCTTACATCAACTTTTTCATTGACTTTTGCATCCTTTTTTAAATCATTATTTGCATCCCTTTTGCGCCAAGTTTTACATCGAGTTTTGTGTCTAGTTCTACATATAATTTTGCATCTACTTTTGTTGCATCCACTTTTCCATCTTCTTTGGCATCCATACTTACATCCTCTTTTGCATCTATTATTGTGCCCACTATTACAGATAATATTTTTGTGCCACAATTGGCACCTAGTTTGGCACCTCCTTTTGCACCCACTTTTGATTATAAATTTTCATCCACGTTTGCATTCTCATTTGTGTCTAGGTTTTCATTAACTACTACATCTATTTTAGCATCCCTTTTTGTATCCACTTTTGGATCAGGATTTGCATCGGGTTTTGTGTCTCATTTTGCATCTACTTTTGCATCGACTTCTATTCCATCCACTTTTGCATACAATTTTGCATCCATTGTTGCACCCATTTTAAAGTTCACTTTTTGCATCCCTTTTTACATATTCATTTGCATCATCCTTTGATTCTTTTTTTGCATCTATCATTACATCCACTTTTGTTGTGCCACAATTTACACCATGTTTTGCACTTACTGTTGTATCCACGTTTGCTTCCAATTTTGCATCCATGTTCACATCCTCTTTTTCATCAAATATTTGCATCAAATATAACATCTCTTTTTGCATCCTCTTTTGTGTCAAGTTTATGCATTGGGTCTTGCATCTCGTTTTGTATCTACTTTTGCATCTACTTCCATTATATCCATTTTTTGCATCCAATTTTTTTACCTATTGCATCAATGTTTTCTTCCACTTTTACATCCCTTTTGGCATCTTATTTTGCATATTTTTTTGTCTATTGTTACATCCACTTTTGTTGCGCTATATCTTGCACCTGCCATTGCAACCACATTTGCTTCCACATTTTCATCCACATTTGCATCCTCTTTTGTGTTCAAGTTTGCATTGGATATTGTGTATGTTTTTGCATCCCCTATTGCATCCACTTTTTTTTCATCCATTTTTGCATCTAATTTTCTGTCCACTGCTACACCCATGTTTGTTTCCATGTTTACCTCCCTTTTTTCATCTTATTTTGTACCCATGTTTGTCCCTTTTTTGCATCTAAGTTTGTGTCCTTTTCTGCGTCCGTTGTTGTATCCACATTTGTTTCACCACAATTTTTACCAAGTTTTATGCCTACCATTGGACCCATGTTTGCTTCAACTTTGTCCTCCATGTTTGCATGCAAGTTTGCATTGACAACTGCATCTACTTTTGCATCCACTTTCTTGTCAGGTTTTTCATGTTGTTTTGCATCTACTTATGTTGTATCCACTTTTCATCCAATTTTACTTCTATTGTTTCCCCCATTTCTATGTTTGCTTTTGCATCCCTTTTCCAACACTCGTCATATTTTTTGAATTGACGATATTCCTTATGGCATTGGCAATTATGAACAATTGATGACAATGTCAATAATCTTGACAATGATAAAAGTGAAGATGATTGCGATGCCATGAATTGTGATTATGATGATAAAGACGATAGTGGTTACAATGACAATGATGATGATGGCAATGATTATGATGATGATGATGCTAATGGCCTTGGTGAAACTTCCCAATTTTAGATGTTTTCATTGTCATAATCAAAAGCATTATCTTTGGTGTCACCATCCTTGTCATCATAATCATCATTATCATAATTTTCATCTAGGTCATCATCAAAAACAATAATGGCATGAATTATGATGATGTCCATGATGACGATTACAACAATGATGATAGAAATTACATTAATGATGATGATGGGGATGATAAAAATGACAATGATGATGATAATGGTGGTGATGATCATCATCATTGATCATCTCTCAAAAATAAAATTGTGATTTCTCTTACGTATATCAATGTGTCCTAAAAAACCCTTTTCTAGAACCGATCACATTTTTTGGGTTGATGATATTTCTTACAACATCTATAATTATGAACAATTGGAAACAATGTCCACAATCATGATGATGACGATGATGATGATGGAGCTGATGATGATGGCATGAATGGTGATTATGATGATAATGTAATGATGCGAATAACGATGACGAGGATGATGGTGATGATGATGACAATGAAGATGATGACAATGATTATGATAATGAGAATGACCTTACAATCTTGTGGATTCATGAAAAATTACTAGTTTCAATACCATCTTCTGGATAAGTATTACCATCATACTGTTTAAATCTTCTGTCTCTCTTGAGGTATCTTACTATAATGGTGTTGTCAACACTAGAAAGATATATTGTTGTAATGGTGGTTCTAATGTTAGCACCAACATAGTTTTTGTTAAATTTTGGTTAAAAAAAATAGATTTTTGCAATTATTTTGACAATCTATGTAAAAAATTAAATAACATACAATTATTTTGACTATAGTCCCATTGATTTTCATGAATTCACCACTTTGAAGACCATCTTCTACATAAATATTATTATTAAACTTTTTGCATATATCCCTCTTATATCTTGTTGTAATGGTAGTATTAGCACTAGAAAAATATCTCGTTGTAATGGTGATGTTAGTATTAGCACTAAAAAATCATTAAAATTCTGGTAAAAAAAGTTGATAATTTATATATTTATTTATTTTTTAATTCGGGAATTTTTTGTTTTTAATTCTATTTTTACGCGGTAATATTTTTTTGGTTGAATTTTGGTAGTAACTAGTTTTTGTTCGAAACATATGTATTAACCATGTTCTTTGTGCTACAAGTCTAATTGTTGGGACAAAATTCCTCTTTCAAATAAGTTGCAAAAAGAATATAAATGGAAGAATAGCAATGACAACTATTTGCATTGTCCAACTGTTAAGGATATCATGTATAAAAATATTCGACATTTTTATAAACAATGGATTAGAGGTGAGTCTATAATTGCACATAATGTTTGGATGATACATAAAAACAAAGTTGGTTTCATTGATGTGCTTAGGATCTACTTTGGATACGAAATCATAGGTTTGGAAGTATGCAAATAATTAATTTGGTTTACCTTTGATAACCAATGAAATTTTATTTCTTTTTCCTCGTAAAACCAAGGAAGATATGGAAATAATCCTCATTAGAGAACTACTTCTTGTTGAAGGTTTATAATTGGTTGCAACAGTTCAACAACTGGGTATAGAAGTTTTTAGTTGCTATTAGGGAAACAATGTGATTATAGGTTTTAGTTGACATAGATCATTCTTGGTATTTGATTCACTTTGACGATGGCCTCTTCTAATCAATATATGAGATTGTGAATTTGTTGATATTTTTTAGATTACCAAGCAGAGATAGTTGTTTATAGGAATTTTGTAAAACTTGAAGTATTGACAAATGGTTGTTTCATTGTTAAGCATGTTTAAGTCAAATTGGGTTGCAAAACTTAAGGAGAAAGCAAAAGCGATTGTTAGTAGTTGTGAATTGATATAGCCATTAAATAATACCCAACCATTTTCTTTGTGCTACAAGTCTAATTATCAAGACAAAATTAATAATTTTGTTCAGTTACAAAGAGCATATAAGTAGATTAATATCAACCGTGGAAACTATTTGTATTTTCCATTAACTATTCAGTATATCATGTGTGAAAATCTTCAACATTTAAAAAAAAATGAAAATGAGAGGTGAACTTGTAAATATACAGAATGATTGGATGATACATCCAAGACAAAGCTGGCTTCATTAATGTGTTCAAGATCTACCTTGGAATAGAAACCATATGTTTTGGAAGTGTGCAAAAAAATAATTTGATCTGCCTTTAAAGATAGTCTATTTATGGTAACCTTTTATGACCAATGATTTTTTTTCTCATCATCATCATCATCATCATATATATATATATATATTATATATTATATATATATAAATATTATATATATATATATATATATATATATATATATATCTATATAATATATAGAATATATATATATCAGAAACCAAGGAAGATATGATGAAATCCTCATCAAAAAATGACCTATGATATTGATGGCGATGTGTGAATATGATGAACGATGAAAATGGCAATGAGGATGATGATTAAATAATGATAACGATGACAACAATACAATGATAGGGAGCCTATGCCATTGGGGATTCCCTATATGGGGAAAATATTACTTGCGTGTGGGAAAGTTATTATTGATCACAAAAATGAATCACCTTCATTACCCATCCAAATATCCTTAATAATTCGAATTTTTATTGTAGTGTAGTTTAATATATTTGTGTTAATTAATTCCATAAATTCAACTTAACAAGTTATATTTGTGTGTTAAGTTATAATTGTCTATATGCACAATATGTGACAATTTATACACAGATAAATTATTTTCATTTTGTCTCGGTCATAACTTCATATCATTTCTAACCATTTTCAACTAATAGATGAAACTAACCATAGTAACTCTTATCTAACTAATTGAGCTTGTTATTTCCAACCAACAAACCATATTAACTAACATACATTTGAATGACATTAATTGCATCAAGTAATGAGTGTACCTATAAGAATATTTAAAACACCAATTTAGATTATGAGTTCTAAACATGGTAATTAAATGACTATTACAACCAAATAACAATGAATCATTTCAAAATGGGATATAATAATTGTCCTTATTTAAACATGAATTACATACCCTGTAAATTATCTAGAGGTCTTTATTTATGTTATCATCTCCATCTATGTCTTCCAATGCTTCCTTGTCAATGTTCACATGTTCTTGCAGGCAATTAATATTACTCTTCCTAAACCATTCTGCTAAAGTCATGTTGTGATCATCCTCATCTTCACCTTTGTCATATTTCGTATCAATAAAAGTTGTTTCTAGATCAAAAATATCAATGTTACTAGATCTATTAAATTGATCTTCATTTTGTATTTCATCAATATTGCCTTCTTCTATAATATCATTTGCCTTTGGAAATTGTTAATTGTCATGGTGAATTGCCTCATCTAATTTATAATTTTGTGAAAACACACCTCTAGCCCCGCTTCTCCATACTACTATAGGAATGTTGTCACCATCATCTAGTTCACAATCTTCTGGCTGAACATCATCATCTTGAACATCATTATTGATGTCAATTTGTTCTATGTTCCCCGATTCTTGAACTATATTTGGTCGGTCATCATTACTTTTTTCTGTATTGATTGAGGCATCTTCGAATATATGCCTTAATCTTGGATCATAATGAATGACAAATATCCATTTTGGATCCAAAATATCTTCATAGAAAAAAACCTACATGTGAAGAAGATAAATATATTAGATCTCTAGTGGTATCAAAATTTTATTACCAATGAGAATGTATATACCCACTATAAAAGATGAATTAAAAATTTACATAAGACCATTATTTCTTATATTTTTATATTGTTTTAGTGAAAAAATACTTGCTCACAATGAATTGCTAGAACATAGGGATCCTTATCCGGTGGTAGGTATTTTGATGAATCTATAGAAAATAATCCACTATGGATATCATGTCTTCGTGTCCTGTTAAATGCTTCATACCATTTACATTTAAAAATACTTCATTTGAAAGAGCAGTAATCTAACTCAATAATTTCTTGTATTTTTCCAATGTATTGAAGATTCCCTTCAATAACATTTTTATCTTTTGAACTTGCTTGACTTGATTGCTTGAAATCAACCATGACCCAACAATCGAAGGATCATCTTTTTGCATCTAATATTTCTACACGATAATGATGATTGTATGCCCACATTGTAGGATACTTCCTCACCTGTGACAAGCCATTTTCTTGAGTGAAATTAAATATGATTTTGCATAGTTAAATAGTTAATAGTCTGATTAATGTATTCAAGAAACATTTTGTAATAATTCAAAATTTACCCTTTTTTCACATCCTCTGCAAATGTTGATCTCATCTTCTATTATATTTGCATCTATTCCTTCCTCATCTATTCAGTTTTGAATTTGTTTAGAAACCCATTCTATTGTGCATTAATTTCCCCATTGACCGGAAATATTAGTGGGAAGTGGGGTATTCCTTGGGTTTGATATCTTAAATTGTTTCCTTGCTTCTAACACTTCTTTCCTTTTTATATCATACATATCAATCCATTTATTCATGAATTCCATTTGGTAGAGGACAAACTTGTTGAGCACAACACTTTCATCAACACCTATTAAAAATCAACATGTGTAATCAAACTTAAAATATTATTCTTTCAATTCAGGAAACACAAAATGATTCAGTAAATGATTCTAAAATAACTATAATAATTAATATTTTACATACCAATTACTTCTTGAACACCATTAGTTTGAGGCTTTTCTCCATCTATAATATCAAATGCACGTTCTTGATCCCAAAATTGTGCATCATCTTCAAAATCTTTACCAAGGAATTCACATAGGAAGAAAAAAGTGAACCCTCTAGATGTGCCTTCTACCCGACATATATTTGTATCTCTCAAAGAAAAACATCGATCTTGTTGAAATGATACTTGCCATTTCAATGTCATCAACTAGATGTATAAGTAAATGGACCTGTAGGTCCACGAAACTTGTAGGGAGCTCCTTTTCAAATACACATACAATTTCTGTGATTTCTTTCTTCCATCTTGGCACTTCAGACTCATGGATCTCTTTAGAGGTCACCCACCTAATTAGATATTGTCATTAAGTTAGTATTAATTTTTAGTGACATTTGGAATGAGATATAATATATCATTGTATCATATAGAGGAACATTTCATACCATGTAAAACCTTGTAAATATCAAGCGACCACATACCTCATAAAGGCTGACAATCAGCATATGGAATTCCTCAAGTCAATTATAAGGCATGAATTCCCTCTTATTGCTAGTGGCATGATATGCCATCAAACCAAATTATTATAGTTCATTAGTATTGATTTATCATAATATATCAAAATAAGTTTTAGTAAGTAAGTGATAAGAATAACAATTAGTTGATGTTAATACCTTCATAAAATTGTGATAATAATGTGTTTTGAATCCTATGATATGCCCCTCTACTATAAAAGCTTTATTCAATGATGATCCATATCCAGTGGGTGTTCTTATTGAACGAATCACATTTTTTAGTTGATCTAACTCTTTCCTTTTTAGTATCCATGGAGCTTCTGCATATGATTCATTTTCCTTACTTGGCCACAAATGTCTTCTATCAAATTTGGTACATGTAAGAGCAATATCCCTCCTTGATGATAAAGTGTCTTTATCTTTGCTAGATATATGTCGAAAAATAGAATCAGGGGCATTTTTTAAAACATGCATAGGATCTAGTAAATGAGATATTAATAGATCCTTCCACTAAGGGAGATCATAAAATATGGATTTCCTTTTCATTCCTTTTGGCATTTCAACGATAACTTGTTTTGGTTCCTCAATTGAATGATCATGACGAAAAAAATGGTTCCAAGATTTTGATTCATCATCTCCATACATTTTAAGCCAATCAACTAGACCCATAATCTTGGGAGGAGGTTTCTTTTCAAATTTTCCATCAAATTGATTCTTTAGGCGGTTTCTGAACTTATGGTCAGGTGGTAGAACAACCCTGTTGTTTGCATAAGTAACTTTGTGTAGATATTTAGAATATCACCCCTCAAATTGTTCTGCACATCTTGGACATGCAAAAATCCCTTTTTTTTGTAGCCCTATAATCAGTAACTAGCTTACATAAGAAAATAGTAATAATGTAATACTTATATACAAATTGAAATGAAAATAAATTATGATGTACTACAAATATGCAAATTATTTGATCTTTTACCAAAACAAACACCAAGTCCTGGGAAATCATGAATTGTCCAACATAGTATGCCATAAAACATCAAGGACCTATTTGATGGAGGACGTGATATGTCATACATTCTTATGCCTTTCCATAACAATTGCATGTCATCAATAAAAGGTGCATTGTAAACATCCATTTTATTCACTTGGTGTTTTCCTGGAACGATGAGAGTTAGCATAAGGTGTTCCTTTCTAACACTCATCCATGGGGGAATATTGTATACTATCAGTCCAACTAGCCAAACACTATCATTTGAGCTTATGAAAGAGAAAGGGCACACTCCATCCATTGCAAGTCCTAACCTAATACTGTGAGGTTCATATTTGAATTTTCTTGGCCTTTTTTCCTCTATATGTTTCATTGCTTTGGAGTCCATAGGAATTCGCATGAATCCATCTTTACTCTTATTCTTTGCATGCCAATCCATCAATTGTGCAAGAGATTTACAACGAAACATCCGTTGTAGTCTAGGAATAATTGGCATGTCATAAAACCTTATTTGGAACTGTAGAACCTTGTACATCTGTACGATATCTTTTCTCTCTCCAAACAGGGCATTCTTCATTGTCTTTATATTCATCTCCATATAAAATGCAATCATTTTTATATGCATGAATTTTCTTATATTCAATCCCCAACTTGACTAACAATTGACGCGCTTCTTTACAAGTTGATGGCAACACATTATTTTCAGGGAATATTTTATCCTATAGAGCCCTGCAAGTTTTTTTTTCAAACCTACATGTTAGAAATGTCATTTATAGCATTGTTTATATACCATAATGTAAAATCCACCTCAAATTAAATTAAATGAAGTTAGTTCTTATATTCTAATTGAGGAAACAAATTGACAGTGCAAAACTAGAAAAATAATTCAAATTACTTTAGTAAGGTAGTGAAGCTCTTGTCTGACCAACCAAATAATGACTTGATTTCCAATAATATTAATGTGCATGAAAGCTTTGATGTTCTACTTGCACCTGATTTGAACACCACTGTCTTTGGTACTTGCTTAATTGATTCAATGATGTTGATATCATCATAATTATGTTGGTGGTAATTTCCCTCTATATCAACATCATCATTATTATGCATAGGATCATCACCCGCATCATTGTTTCCATCCCCAAAGAAAGTTGTGAGAATTTCGTTCAATCCTTGTTCATGCATTACATTTCCATCAACATGTTTGCTCTAAGTAGTGGATGGCATGTCATCAGTGTATGCTAATTTCATCAATTCCTCAAATTTTTCATGTGGTAGTGCTCTCTTCAATGCTTCTCTTCTTCTCCTTGTATGGTTTAAAGGATGAATTGGATCATCTCGTTGAATTCTTAATGGTCTGGTTGGATCTTGATCATTAGTAGGTGTATCATCAGAATCTTTTACTATAATTAAATGCAACCATTAGTTAATGTTAGATAGCAGTTACTGTATAAAACATGGATCCATTTCAAGGATATATTCCATAAATTAGTCAACAAAAGGATACATATATACAATAAATTAAAAAATATTATTTTTGAACACATTATTTTAAAAGCAAGCCACATCAATTTCATATTCTTAGATTTTCTACCTTAGGAACATCCAAAGACAACAATTGTCTCAAAGTATTCATCCATGCATGTAGTATCATTATGACCAACCTCTTGTTCATTGTGTTGATTTTCTATTACATTTACAAACTCCATTGTCATATCCTCTTCCACCCATTTCTTTTTGCGTTATTTAATTGTATGACGTAAGCCACATCCATATGCAGGTATTTGTGTTGGTCTATGAAAATGATTAAACTCCTCATTTTTTTCTGATTCCATTGCCAACCTAAAATAATTGATACATGCATTATTTTTTCCAAGGCTAGAGATTAGACTATATGATGTACTTATATTGTCCATTAATTTATAGTTCAACTTATTTATAACACCCACAAAGTATAAAAATTGTATCAAAGTATTCATTCCATGTATTATCATCATGACTAACCTCTTGTTCTTTGCCACCAATTTCTATTGTATTTGCAGACTCAATTGTCATATCTTCTTCCACCCACTTTCTCATGCGTTGTGCTTTAACAGTATGGGGTCCACCCTTGTGCACATATTTTTGTTGTTTTACAGTAAAAGAGTTCAACTTTGTATTTGTTGCAAACACATTTTCCACCTAAAATAATCAATGACATGCATTATTTTTTTTCAAGTTTGAATAATAAGCTATATAAATTACTAGGTTTAGGAAAGCAAGGATCGTAAACTAAATTTAATTTTATTATATTTCATAATTACTGTAATATTTAAGTACCTGATGACCTAAATCATTTTGTGTGTCTTCATTGGAAATAAATTCATTTGTTCGCATGGCCTCTCCTAGCACCTACAATACACAATAATGATAACGATTTTTATTAAAGTCATCTATGGAATTGTTATAGACTTATTTCTTATTCCATTATTTTAACCATTCTAATTTTCATGTTAGCTATTTGCATTTTTAGTTATGAAATTCTCCACCATTGTTGTGACACTCTTATGATAATGATTGAACCCGAGTTGAAGCCTTAACTTTTCATGCAGATCTACACTTCTGATTATTAGGGTCATATCTATTGAATTTTGTATACTAGTTTTTAACATGGATATCAAGTTGCTTATCTAGTTTGAATGTACATTAGGAACATAGCGATACTAGACTCTCATGAAATTGTTTGAATCCTATGGAGATTTCGATATTTACAGAAAATTAGATGTTGAACATATTATACTACCATGTCATACATGTGAGGCATATTTAATATATGTTAGATGATATAAATTACACCTTTGCATTAATATTAATACACAAATGATATTTTTTTCTTATTGGAAAAAAAAACACTATGTAATTTCGAACTAAGTCAATAATGACTAAAATAACTATTGCATAAATCAATAAATCCTAAAATGATGCTTAAGTGATCTATTCCTCCCAAAGAAATAGGAGTAAAGTATAAATTGTACAACTATGGGCACTACAATGTAAACAACACATGTTCAAACCTTTACAGGGGTAGAGCGTCTATGCACACTATGCATGAGGGAAGGTGCTTGATATCTTATAGTTGGTTTCCCTTCATCAACAAAGTGGATTAGGTTATGAGTGGACTGGAAAAGCAACCCTTATTTGTTCCTTTCAGTTTTTGGGAAATCTCAAGTTTAACTAGTGCTAGTAGATGGTTTCAAAGATGTTTGCTACAGTTTTTCAACAAGGTCACTAGATCCCAATGTAACATAGATGCTTCAGATTTGTTGAAAAGTAAGAACCCCACATAGCACCGAATAGATCATTAATGACTACCTAGAGAACTTAGACTAAATTAATCGTGGAAGTAAAAACTACAACCAAATTAATCATGAAAGTAAAAACTACAATTGAAAAAAAAACATACACTTGGTAATATACTAGAATTCATCCTCGCCCAATCCAAAGTTGATGAATAATATGTTAAATCTTTAATGAAACTCATGAAAAATAATAAGCATGTTATCGATATAAGAGTGCATGAACTTGCTTAGTGTATATTTGTTAATTGGAGATGATGAATATATAAAGTTGATGAATAATATGTTAAATATTTGATGAAAGTCATGAAAGATAATAAGCATGTTTATCCATATAAGAGTGCATGAACCTACTTAATGTGTAGTTGTTAATTGGAGATGATGAATATGTATATATATTTATTTATGTATTTACAAGAGATTATTGTAATTTCAAGAAATAAATATACATGGCCCATAAATAGGTTATTGTTTTCTTGGCTTGCCATAACTATGCTGGAACCTATGGCCCTCATTCCTGTTAGCACTTGAAATTTCACCTAGGCTGAGATAGACAAATCTCAAGGCTACATCAAACCATTCAGCCTCCTAGCTAGCCCTATGAGGCAGGAGAAGGCTCTCTCTGATCAAACTCAATGGATTTTTCAATAGGATGAGTTCACCAATTAGAAACATTGATATTAGGCTAGTAAACTGATAAGGAGGGTTGATTTAAAGTTTTTGGGGTTTTTGGTGGCAATTGGAGGGAGTGGAATTCATGGTACGGGGATTGAGCTCAGGTTTTGCAGGTGGGTCTTTGGGGCAAGGTAGGAGTTTGTGCTGATGCCTTTAGCTGAGATGAATGATCAAGGAAGAAAAAGAGAAGCTAAAGAGGGCAAACAATGACTTTGAATCCTCTCTAGACAGTGGAAAACATAAACATTAAACAAATTTGAAAGCTGAGCATGGCAAGCATGAATTCAAACTTTATCACTTCATTTGTTTAATAAGCTGCAGTAAAGAAAGAGATGGAACACATAAACACACTTACAATTACAATAAGAGAACACACCATCAACACAAGAGTCCACAAGAATCCCAATGATGTTTGCAAAACCCTGGTCTTCCTTTTCCTCAAATTGCAGAGATACAAGTGAAATATACAATAGGAGCTTCTCCCTCAAGAGTCCAACCATGAAAATGAGTAAGAGAAGGCATAATATAGAATATCTAACTCCTTTCCCCACCTCTAGGGGTCGAGCTCAGCTTCCTAGGAGATGTTTCAACTAATTCTAAACTAATCACTAGATAATAGGCAGTCAAAACAACTTGCCTCTAAAACTTAGGAAACCTATCCATGCATTAAATATTTACCATTTACATCAAGGAAACTTCTAGAAGTGTTCAAGGAGAGTAAAAGTATCTAAGTGCCATAAAAATTACACAAAAATCCATCATTTACATGCCTCAAAAGTCAACCAAGGTGAAAACAGTGTTTTGCTGGCCGAACTGGTCAAAATAGGGAAATTTCCTTGACAGGTCGCGCACATCACTTTGACTGGTCGCACACATTCACAGCTCTGTTTTTTGAGGGCCTTCCCGGTGTCTAAATCAGGTGCAAGATAGCTCGTTGGAAAGGTATGCAAGTCTACTTTCCAACCCCACCGGAAGTTTTGAATTTGGAGATGATTTGACCCCTCAAAAGTCATTTCTCCCAAGACAGCTTTCTGCAACTCAAAATAGGGGCAGAAAGTCAAAATTTGCATGCATTTTGAGCCTTTGGAAGCCCAAATCTCCATAAAATCTGAAACCCATCAATAGGTAAGTGTATTTTTGCATGAAAATTCCAAAAATGCAAAGTTTTCCCCATTCTGAGTTGCCCCCATGTATGGTCGCGCGCAGGGTGAGACCAGTCAAATGGCCAAAACTTGTAAAATTCCCAAAAATACCAAAAATGCCTCAAAACTCTCAAA
>APFE031193995.1:30963-77018 GCA_000404065.3 Pinus taeda | reverse complement strand
CCTCAACCTCTGTGGAAGAAGACCAGTCATCACCTTGCTCATAGGTTTCAGTGGTTGACATGGTGCTTTTGAGCAAAGTGGAGAAAATAGATAAAGTAAACCGCTGCCCTTGCCTGCAAAAATGCTGAGTTGTATGCTGTTTTCAAGGGGAACAAAATCATGAAGGAAATGTTAGGGGAGGGACTCTTTTTTCTTAATAGGGAATGGGAAAAATATGTGAAAACAGGGAATTTTTAAGGGATAATTCACAAAATGTCGAACATATAATCTCATCTACATCATCGGGAAATCATTTGCAAAGAAATATTCTTATTAGGGAAAACATGTATGATAGAAACCAAGGGAAAGGACATACATTTCAACAGGGGTATGGGACAACATTGTTCATTTGAGTTTTTGTCCTTTAATGTACATCATGAGGCAAACTCTGTTGTTTCAAAGGGATTCATGTACATTTGGTCATAGGGGAAGGAGGGCTTTATTTACATTTTTGTCAAAAGGAGAAAAGGGATTTCATTGACAACTTCAAAAGGAAAAGAGTTGTATTGAAGCAAGGATATTAGGGGATAGAAGGGAAAACGGAAAACAGGATTTGGTTTTGGGAGACACAACAACATTATTTTTGTAATGAATAGTCAAAGCAATATGTCTTTTGATAAACACACACAGCTGCATTGTCTTTGTTTTTGCTTTGAATATACAGAGCAATATGTTCTCTGTTTTGTAATGACTATGCACAACAATCTTTTCTCTGCTTTTGTTTTATTATTTTGCCATTATATTTCTCTTTCTCTTTTTGCACAACATATTTTAATCCTTGCTGTGTTTATTTTTATCCTTGCTGTATGGAGGGCATTAGGGTTTAGGTTAGATTACATAGAGGGCATTAGGGTTTTAGGAATGTACTTGAGGGAGGGGTAGGGTTTTTAAATTGGGGATGGGGAAACTTAGTATTCTTTGCACATGAGATAAGATAGAGACATATTATGACAATTGTGAATTTAATGGGAAACAATGGAGGGAATAAATGGGAGTTTAAAACCTTGAAAAAACACCAACCCTAGCACTATGCCTACATGAACAAGCAATAACTAAAATCCATCTCTCTTTACATTTTTGGTGGAAAATATACATGAACACAAGCCCATCATTCATATTTCAAGCATCCAACAGGTTAATAGACCCTACCTCGATCAATTTAGAAAGCAAGAGGGCGATTTGAGAAAATTTGAAGTGGTTTTGCGGAAGACAGTTTGACTGGTCGCGCACAGGCTTTGACAGGTCACGCACAGCTTGACAGGTCGTGCTCGTTAGGAATTAACACTGCGGAGGGGCTGCTGACTGGTCGTGCACTGCCCAACAGGTCGCGCACAGTCCCTGACAGGTCGCGCACCTGAAAATGACCCAAATTCTCTACAACTCGCCTCCTTTCGCCTTCTTCGCCCTCTCACTCTTCTTTGCAAACTCTTAGATGCACAATGAGGGTGTTTAGAGGGAATTTGACTCTTTATAGACCCAATTTGAAAAAATTTACGTACCAAACCCAATTTCTAATGTTTTGTTTTGGCATTCACTTTTAACACTTATTTGAGTTTTCTTTGTCCTGATTTTGGCTCTTTGAGTGCTTTAACTCCATTCTTTTTGCAGGTAGACCATCTGATGGACTCTGGCGAGAAGACCAAGGTTATTGCCGGAATTTTGAAGAATTTTTGAAATTTCCTTATTTTTTGCAAAATTCACATGACCTTGGGTTTAAAAACAGGGTTTTTAAATCCAAGGTATAAATGAGCTGTACCTGATGAAAATATCAATGAAACATATTTACATACCTCGTTCTGGCTTGCCGAGGACTCATGGACTTTTGACTCATGAAATTACAAAGACTTTTGACCGAAACCCTAGACCTAAGACTTTGGATTTCAAGACAAAGCAAAACAAATGTGACACAAGCTCATTAACTGATATGACCTGATCCAGCAAAGCCAAGAAGGGAACAAGTACCAGCTCCTCCATCAGTTTTATGGCATGCCTAACGGGATGCAAAACTGACAGTGATGAGACACCTACCTATGCATAATGCAAAGAGTTTTGATCGCTGATGGATGGCTCAAGACTGACTCTGACAATTCCCATGTTCAATGCGCTGACCATAGATAATTCACTCCAGAAAGCCCCGACTTCAAATAGGAAAAAAGGTGGAAGGAGGGCAATTGGGAGGATAACTTGAAAAAGATGTGGTGGGAACGAAAAAAGGCTAGTGTTGGAACCTATGGATCTCACTCCCATGTTCGATGTGTTGATCATAGATCATTTGTGCTAGAAAACCATTATTTCGAATAGGAAAAAAAGTGGAAGGAGGGGAATTGGGAGGATAACCAGAAAAAACGCGGTGGGAATGAAAAATGGCCAACACTGGAACCTGTGGATCTCGCTCCCATCTTCAATATACTGACCATAGAACATTCGATCTGGGAAAACCCTAATTTGGAATAGGAAAAAAGGTGGAAGGAGGGGACTTGGGAGGATAACCAGAAATAGAATAAGACACAATGGGAATGAAAAAGGGCCAAGAATACTAGATCATCCGTAGATTGAAGCTATTGGTGGCAGGAGAGAAGAAAAGTGCACGAGTCAGGCAGGCAATGGGACAAATATATGTGGCTTAGAAAGATGCATCACAGAGGTTAGTTGATCCTTCTGAACTTACCCTCACCAACATTGACATTGTCCATGTTGTTTATACACGTTATGTGAACAACCGATGGAATCCCCTAAACTTTCTGTGTGCAAAGTTATTTTTCAGTATTGTTAATGAATGGATTATTATAAGCCCTAACTCTCTATTGCTAGGTTAGCATTATTTTATCCTAAGGTAGAGGAATTGTAGACATTCTGTTAGCTAGCCACTTCTAGCAGAAGAAATTTGTGATTATCTGAGATAGTTATTGTATCCTTTAACATTGGAAAATACCTTGGAACCTTTTGCCTCCCATTAGACATAGTTACCCATTGGTTCTTTAGGGTTCTTAATTGAACTAAGGGTGGAGGATCCAAAAATGTATCCAAGAAAAGATAAGGATGGTTGCAAGGAGATCCAACATGGAGAAGCTTAGCTTCATTAATGAGTATCCAACTAATTTTTCAAGTCAACCCACTCGTAAGTAGATCCAACATTTGGCATGCCAAAACTAATTTAGCAAGTCGAGTGTTTATCGTTTCCAGGCTTGGAAAAGAAATGGGTGAATAGGAGCCCTATAAAACTATACAAGCAGTTAAGATAGAGGTTAATTTCCTCTAAGTGCAAAAAAATTCATATCTATTAATTGCTCAAAAGGAGATGAAAGGATTTTCAATTTCCAAACTAGTGATAAAGATGCTTAATAAATAAATGATGCCTTTAAGAAAAAGAACAAGAGAAACTTACTCAAATAAGAAAATGGATTTGGAATTGCAATAGAGCAAGATACAAACTATAAGAAAATGGAATGCTCAAAATAGATTAAAATAGTTCACAAGACTCATCTCAGTATTTTGCATGTGAAGTTTAGAGCATATGAACTACAATGCATGAAATGAAAGCAAAAAAGAGAATGAAAATGAAAGTAATTAGTGTTCATTTAATCTACTTAGTGTTAAGTGATAAAAACAAACCACTCAATCAATCACATGGAGACCTTCCACAAATGAGGAAGAGTGGGATGCCAAGGGGAAAACGTCACCCAGTTCCCAAGAACAAGTGACTCTGTATTACATTGGTTCCCTCTTATGAAATGAGGGATGGAAAGGGAGTTGTTTTTTGAGGAAATTTACAAATGATCCCTCAAAAGGGAGAGATACCTCCTTCCAATAGTTAGAAGTGATTAAAAAATCAAACTAGATGTTAATTGGAAATAGTTACAAAATTTGGTTTGATATTTCACTCAATCATAAGATGAAAACCCAACAAAACTTAGAACTCCCTTTATGGATGAGAAGACAAGTCTAAATTAGTTACAAAATAGGGAAAGGATCCTTGGAATGTAGAACCACTCTAGAAGGTACAATGAATGGGTCTAATAGTTAAAGAGTTTGCTTGTCCTTGTTGTCCAAATCCACAAATGTTCTTTCCCTTTCAAAAGCTGCCCCAAAATCATCTCAAAATGAAGTTTTAGGTGTTCTAGTACAACTGCCAGATATCAATCCAAAAAAGGGAAAATCTGGCCGCTCAAATGCAATGAAAATCAGCTTTCTTAGGTAGACGAAATCTACCAAGAAGCAAGTTCCTTACTACCCAATATCAGTCCAAAATAGGAGAGACAAATCAGCTTTAGGAGACACTTGATACTTGCAAAAAAAGGTTAGAAAAAGCCAATGTGAAAGAGGCCAAGCTAGCCACTTCTAGCAGAATAAATTTGTGATTATCTAAGACAATTATTGTATCCTTTAACATTGGAAAATACCTCGCAACCTTTGCCTCCCATTAGACATAGTTTCCGGTTCGTTCTTTAAGGTTCTTAACTAAACTGAGGGTGGAGATCCAAAACTTTATCCAAGAGAAGATAAGGATGGTTGCAAGGAGATCCAACATGGAGAAGCTTAGCTTCATTAATGAGTATCCAACTAATTTTTCAAGTCAATCCACTTGCAAGTAGATCCAACATTGGGCATGCCCAAACTAATTTAGAAAGTCGAGTGTTTACCGTTTCCAGGATTTGGAATTGGAATTGCAATAGAGCAAGATACGAACTATAAGAAAATGGAATGCTCAAAATAAATCAAAATAGTTCACAAGACTCATTTAAGTATTTTGCATGTGAAGTTTAGAGCATATGAACTACAATTCATGAAATGAAAGAAAAAAAGAGAATGAAAATGAAATTAATTAGTGTTCATTTAATCTACTTAGTGTTAAGTGACAAAAACAAACCACTCAATCAATCACATTGAGACCTTCCGCAAATGAGGAAGAGTGGGATTCCAAGGGGTAAAGGTCACCAAGCTCCCAAGAACAAGTGCCTTTGTATTATATTGGTTCCCTCTTATGAAATGAGGGATGGAAAGGAAGTTGTTTTTGGAGGAAGTTTACAAATGATCCCTCAAAAGGGAGAGATACCTCATTCCAATAGTTAGAAGTGATTAAAGAATCAAACTAGATGTTAATTGGAAGTTACAAAATTTGGTTTGATCTTTCACTCAATGATAAGATCAAAAACCAACGAAACTTAGAACTCCCTTTATGGATGACAAGAGAAGTATAAATGAGTTACAAAAGAGGAGAGACAAATCAGCTTTAGGAGACACTTGATACCTGCAAAAAAGGTTAACAAAAGCCAATGTGAAAGAGGCCAAGCTTACTTGGGCATCCACTAGATTAGTGATCAAACTCAATTAGAAAAAAGTAACAAATTAAGTATACTAAAACTTGAATAAAACTCTACCCTATGGTAGCCAAGAAATGTTGGGTTAAACCAAATCTTCTTGGCTGATTTGTGGCCTTTAGGTCAGCCACTAAATAGCCTTCAAATAGCTTAAATTTCCAATGAACTTCAAGGAACATATGAGAACATTCAAGCTTCAAAGGATGAAGTGCATCAAGACAACTTTTCAAACAATGGAAATGAGTTTTATAACTTCAATGAGTTGTATGGTTCAACTCGTCAAAAGGAGGAAGATGTAGTTAAGCAGATCACCAAGAATGTTCAAATTCCCTTAACAGATGGTGATGAAGTAGAACATGGATCTTACAATGTAGCTCTTGAAAAGAATGAAGTTGAAGATGAAGCATATCAGGAAAGCATTAGTATTCTTGCTTGCATAACTGATGCAAGTCCTATTAATGAAAAATTGTTTGATATGGACAACCATGGAAAACATGAGGGATTCATTGCCCCTGACAAAATTGAGGGAAAAGAGGATGACCAGGAAGAACAATCTATATAGAACTGAGCTGAAGAGACACAAACCAGCCACTAATGATCTGCTGCAATAATTATAGAACAAATTAAATGAGCCAAGCTTCTAGATAATAATGCTATGTTCCCTTGTTCAGGTATAACTAATTCTATTCTTGAAACGTAAGCAGACATTTCAATTGATTTTTTAGACTGTAACAATGTGTTCCCTCATCAAGATATGTATGATTTTGTTCTAGATAAAAGATGGACTATCTCAGTAATGATAGTACTGATGTGTTGTTCCATCTGATGCAATGACTCTGGTACTCTTTTAAACAAGCTCAAACCTACGAACACTAGTGACATGTTTCTTTGTTCATGAATGGATGATTTTGTACTAGACAAACTCCTAGAGAGTCTTACAAAAGAGGCCTATAAGCAGGAAATGCCCCAGTTAAATACTTTGTTGAATACCCCTGAGGTTACTGAAGGATATAATATATCTCATTTTTTAGTCACTTTGTTTGGACTGGAATATGGTAATGCATCCAAAAATATAGAGCTTGGATACTATGATGTGGAAGAGAAGATTCTAGTTTCAAATTTAGATTTGGCAAATAGTCCACTGCTAAGAGACATAGATAATGAAGATGAATCACATGATTTGGACATTGCTGAAGAAATTGTCGATGAAGAGCAGATTGTAGATTCCATTGGAGGTAAGAAAAAAGGTAATTTGTTAGTAAAGGATCAAGTTTTAGAAGGTCCAGTGTAGTAGAGATCAAATAGTGAAGCTCAAGCCAATGAAGAATGCAGTAAAGAGTCTTCAGGAAAATCCCATATCACTTGTAATGATGAAGGTTTAGAGGATGAATTAGATGATTCAAAAACTACCGAAGGGTATCAGGTCTCTGTAGTTGAAAAAGAAGAGCAAATTGAACAGCTTTCCAAGAGTGAAACTCATAATGCTCAAGAAACTATATCTCCTAAGAACTACAATGAGGAAGCTCAAGAGGCTATGAAGGATGAAGCTCATGAAATCAAGTCTTATTTTTCAGACAAAAGCAAAGTGTGTTTTGGTCTTAATGAGTTGAATGGTCCTCAAAAGGAGGAATACGACATCCAACAGATTTACGAGAATGAAGCTTATGAAGGTGAATCCATGAATTGTGGCAACACTCTAAAATTAAAAAATGAGCTTCAATTTGATGCAAACAATTTGAATGGTGCTCATCAATTCGAACACCTGCCAAAGGCTTTGTCTCTAGAAAATCTATCATAGCTGGCATCATATAGTGAAGGTCAAGCACCTGGGGAATGTAGTGAAAAGGAGCTTTTAGTTCTAAATGATCTTCAGCAAAGTCACATCTCACTGGTTAATGCTGAAGCTCAAGAAGATAAATTGAGTGGTCCCAAAACTAGCGAAGGATTTCACGACTCTGTATATCAAAGAAAGGAGCATTATGAACTTGCTTCAATGGCTGAAACTCAGGATGTTGAAGAAACTATATTTCACAAGAAAAATGATGACTCTCCTGATGCAGTTTGGATGAAAGTGAGAAATCTTGAATAGGTAGATATGTCCAACGAACTTGAAGGAACATATGAGAACATTCAAGCCTCAGAGGATGAAGTGCATCAAGACAAATTTTTAGACAATGGAAGTGAATTTTATAACCTCAATGAGTTGTATGGTTCAAATCCTCAAAAGGAGGAAGATGCAGTTGAGCAGATCACCAAGAATGTTCAAATTCCCTTAACAGATGGTGATCAAGTAGAACGTGGATCTTACAATGTAGCTTTGGAAAAGAATGCAGTTGAAGATGAAGCATATCAGGAAAGCATTAGTATTGTTGATGGCATAACTAATGCAAGTCCAATTAAAAAAAAATTGTTTGATATGGACAACCATGGAAAACATGAGGGATTCATTGCCCCTGACAAAATTGAGGGAAAAGAGGATGACCAGGAAGAAAAATATATATAGAACGGAGTTGAAGAGACAAAACCAAGCTACTAATGATTTGCTACAATAATTCTAGAATAAATTAAATGAGCAAAGCTTGCAGATAATAATGTTATGTTCCCTTGTTCAGGTCTAACTGATTCTATTCTTGAAACAGAAGCAGACATTTCAATCGATTTTGTAGACTGCAACAATGTGTTCCCTCATCAAGATATGTATGATTTTGTTCCAGATAAAATATGGATTGTCTCAGTAATGATAGTACAGATGTGTTGTTCCCTCTGATGTAATGATTCTGGTTACAAAGTTCGTAGGTTTTGTTACATGACTCTCGCCACAGGAAGTCTCTTGCTGTAGATCTTCATTTATCTCAAGGGACCTTGTTATTGCTCTCAGTTACAGTCTCCCATCTCTTGTATACTACATTGTACATTGTTCATCCATTCATCAATGACCACAATGACATAGAGACATTGTTCCTTTGCGACCTAGTAGGCTTCACTACACATATGTGTCTTAATGTTCTATGTATATATATAGATGTGTCTTTGGCTCTACACAGTTCATATGGCTCACGATGTATAAGACTTTGTTCCTCTACATTATGTATAACAATAACACATAGGTTGACTGACACGTTCCTCTACAACAAAGTCATTTTTAATGAATGGCATCAATCTACATTGCTTCTCTGTGACATATTTTGGAACTGATGCATAGTTAATATGGAATTGATACTCCATATATATGTAATCTAACCAATAGCATGAAATGGCATCATCTTATATGACCATGGAAATAACTCCTAATGAAGACTATAATCTTATAGAGACCAACCTAAATAAACATGTTGAATTTAAGATCCATAAGGAACTATTGAGTTTTTTTTAGGTGACAAGACACCATTGTTGAGAATTCACTGTTTATATGTAATCTAACCAATAACATTAAATGGCATCATCTTATATGACCATGGAAAGAACTCCTAATGAAGATTGTAATCTTACAGAGACCAACATAAATAAACTTGTTGAATTTAAGATCCACGGTTGAGTTTTTTTTTTAGTGACAAGACACCATTGTTGACAATTCGCTGTTTAGATTCAAGTCTAGTGCATATGGTTGGCATAGTAAGAAAATATATGTTGCTCCCTCAGAACTCACTGATACTTCTCACTGGCACTAGCTAGTAAGGTGCCTATGAAGAAGTGAAAGGAACAAAGCTCTATGATACCAAAGATCATCTGACTTCACTTCTAAGGAATGTCAGACTTTTGCAGTGTCTTCAATCTCCATAATAAATCTAGGAGTATCCACCAACCTTCATTCTCTGAAGCATTGATCTATCTCATTGGTATAATTTTCTTTGCCTATCTTTAATATCATAATCAAGGAAAAGCATATGCATGGGCAAATTGTTCTAGTAGTCAGTGATATTGTTGACATCCATTGTCTATACTATTAGCATTTCAAAATCAAAACTATCTTCTACACTTGGGGTTTCAGTCAAAGCAGGGTTCAAATCATAACCCTACAAAATTTTTTGAATAACAGTAAGAAGATCTTCATCAAGTTTGAGCTTTATGTAGCAGTAGGGCTACTCCATTTCAGTAGTATGAATGACTTGTTTCAAGTATGGTAATAAGGATGACCAGGAAGAACAATCTATACAGAATGGATCTAAAGAGACACAAGAATTCAAAGTTGGAGAAAATATACTTGACATGTGAAAGTAGACACAGTGGCCAGCAACTAGGAACCTTCTAACATGAATACTCCATTGAAGATGCCTATGCTTACAAAAGGCCTTGATATATCTTCATGCTTGAATTCTTTTTTTGGTACTAGATTTTAGTGATCCATTAGATAAGCCCAATCTTATGGAGAGTAATGACGCATTATTTCATTCAAGTATTGATGATTCTCTTCCAGAAAAGATCTCAGAGATTGTTACAGAAGTTGCCTACAAGCAAGAACTTTACCGATTGGATAATCCTTTGGAGACTCCTAAGGTTACAGAGGGATATAATATAGCTACAGAAAAGAATGAAGTTGAAGATGGAGCATGCCAGGAAAGAATTTTTATTATTGATGGCATAATTGTTGCAAGTCCAATTAGAGAACAATTGTTTGATATGGAAAACAATGGAAAACATGAGGGATTTGTTGACCCTGCCAAAATTGAGGGACACAATGGCCAGGATTCTTGAGAGACCCAAAATTACAAAGTTGGAGAAAATATACAGATTGTGGTGAGCAAGCAGGAACCTTCCCAATTGGATACTCCATTGAGGATCGATGAGGTTACAACGGGATATAATATATCAACTTGTTTAAGCACCTTATTTGGCCTGGCCTCCAGTATTCCATCCAAAAGTTCAGAACTTAGAAAAAGTTACAATATATCCCCTTGTTTAAGTATGAATGAATCTCTTCTAGAAGACAAGGATGTGTGTAATCAACAACTTTCCCTGGATAAGCGATTGAAGAGGCTTGAACATGATGAGGGACTAGAATATGATACCTCACTGGAAAAGCTTGAGCTTATAGAAAATGATGTGACATCAGAGACAAAATATTTGTCACTACATGTCCCACTTGGAGACCATGTGTCGGTCATGGAGAAGGATGCTATGGTTTTGGAAGGGATAGAGCATTTTGAAAGTATTCTCCTTGCAAAAAATCCTATAGAATCTGGAGAAGTAGCTGAGGATTCTACTATTTTGGCTAATATGAATGTTCCTAGTAAAGGGGATTCAAAAAGAACCAAACTTGTAGGCAGAATACTAACTTTGAGCAATAGATTGCAAACTTTGGAACTAAAATTACAAGGAAAACTTTCAGATTCATTCTATGCTACACCTTCCAGAAGGCCGATTAATTGAAAACTTAATGGAAGCACAGAGAAAACAATAGATACCATTTCTGTTTACAGGCCAAGGCAATCCATAGCAAGTGATGAGGCTATGCATAGTTCATTAAAGGAGAGTCGTGCTGAGCTGGTGGGACAACTTGATTTATGGAAGATATAGACTCTACATAAATAAAATGAAACAACAACAAAAGATTCTGAAAAGGTAAGCTAAATTATGTATGAACTTCATATTTTTCCATCTTCTTTATCATATTCATCTTAAGGAACATAGTAGATAGTTGGTGCACTATATCTATGACACTTTTTCAATTTTTCTTTTCAGGAGATAAGTAAACAATTTATTTCACAAAATATGTCATCACCTACACTGGAACAGAGGATGGAATCCTTCGACACGCCACTAAATATAATGATAAGGTTGTTACTGGCACACCATTTGAAAATGCTCTGCAGCCGTCGTTAGTGACTAAATCAAGGGGAGTTGAAAATTTTGGCAATGAATTGCCATGGTTAGTTTATGTATCCCATGAAAATAGGCCTAGTTTCCAACACCACAAGGAAGATAGAGAAATGAATGCATTGGTATATTCGTAGCTATGTACACATCTCTATTTTTCTGCTGATTTCCTCATATGAAATTCATTAATTATTATGCTGACGCTTATGATTGTTATCCAGTGCTCCACTTAGGTCCGAGTGTCTGATGTCCTGCCAAATGGCCTCTTTCAGTTGAACCTTGATTTTGATCAATTTATAAACAACATCAATACTATTTGTGAGGCAATGTGTTTTCTGATGGATCCAGTTCTTGGGAAGAAAACTTGCTATGTACAGTTTTCTTAGAGATCAACACTTGGAGTTTTTAACTCAAGTTAGTTCACTCGAAATGTCCATCACATACAAGTAATGAAGGAGGTTGGTGGAGGTACAAACATTCGAATCTTGACATCTATGAAACCTGCCAATCCAAGAGAGACAATTGTTTCCCAAGACGACCTTTTAAACTATAATTGGCCACCTTTCCAATAAATTGTTGTTATCTCTTTGTGCATTGAATGTTCGGACGTGGAGGTCAAGTGCAACCAGTTTGAAAAGCCATTGGAGTTGGGGGCTCTTTGACTACAGTTTGATTGGTTGACATCAAAAACATTGCTACCAACAAAGGTAAGGGGAAGAAGCCCATTAAAGCTAAAGAACAAATTGAGAAATTGATCCTAAGTGTTCACTTACACTGGAAAAATGTGGTTATGTTCTGAAAGTGCATGCTATTTGTAACATTGGTGTAATGAAAAGAAGGTTAAGGAGGGTATAGCAAAAATAATTGATAAGTTTCTAGTGAACACAAAATTAGGCTATACCTACCTTCAATGACAATGGAATTCACAACCACCAAACCCAAATTTTATATTTTTTAGGCACTAGCTAGAGTAGTGGATAAAACCACCACTCCTTTAGATCCTAATAGTTTCAACTTCTATATCGATCCATTGCCACTTTATGTTATTTCCTTGTCGATGAAGGGATGGAACTCTATGTCTGAAACATAAAACAAAATTTAAGGAAGAGTAGCATGAGTCGAGCAGTGTTCTCCCCCGTCATGAGTTGTGGCACAAAAACCATGCACTATCTAAAGTCCCTCCTCTTGAAGGTAGAACTAGGTGAGTGATTTGCAAGTGACTTGGAAAACTTCCTCATCCTCTATCACAAAACAGAGTATTTCTATGTTAGTCAATCGAACTCACATGGAAAATCCAATCTGTGATATGTTTTATTTCTCTAAAATAAAACAAAGTTAACCATAAGTTGCATTGCAGATTTGTTTTCGACTTGCATCTCAATAAATTACTGTTTTCATTGTCACGTTCCAGGTACTCCTTTGAGATCAAGTATTGAATTTTGGATTTTATTGCTTTAAGTTCGGGCTTGAATATGCTTTGGAGCTATTCAACACACTCACTCAATAGTTGTTACTGAGGTAAGATTTTCTAGCCTTCATGATGAGAACTATTGTTCAATATATTTAGAAATGTTTGTCTTCTTTTACATTTTCAATCACTCTATTCCTCTCATTTTCATTCATACCTGCAAGTGGAATCTTAATCTTTTTCAACTTGTGTGAAAATGGAGGATTAAATTCAAAATTATCACTTGTAGATATTGTTGCAATGCTAGGTTCCTTTACAAGAATCTTGTACTTGCCACATGAAACTAAATACAGAGGTCGAATAAGATCTTCATCTTCCAAATTTAGTTGAGATTTAGTTTCTACATAGCTCAGCTTCGTAGCTTCATTGAACAGCAATAGCAGAGCTGCTTGGTATGTTGTTACTGCCAATTCTAATACCGTGGTGTCAAATTTAGAGATGATGTCATAGGTTCCCAAGGAGTATACCCATGTAAGTGTACAATGTTCATATCTTCGAGAATAAAATTCCTAAAACTGCATAAGGCATGCAGCCATCTCAAAAGGTATATAAAGATTGGAAGACTTGTAAGTCGGCCAACATGTAGCATTCAATACTGTGACACCCAAGGTTAGTTTCAGATTGTTATATGCAGAATTGTTAAACTCATTTTTGATTTCTTTTGAAACTACAAAATATTTAACCATGCCCTCCCTTTTCTATACAATACTAGAACCACAGGGCTCCTTCAACTTCGACAATTTGTTATGCTCATCATCAATATTTACACCTATATCATGAAACAATCTCTTAGCTACTTATTTCCTGCAAAATTCCACAAATAAATCGTTATCACTCACATAGTGAACAAGTTTTACAACCTTTTCCAACAGGCTCTCAATATTATCATCACTGGACTTTTTTGGACTACCACCCTTCTTCAATAAATTATCCCAAAAATATGCAAACAAATTTTCACTTGTGATTCCTACAACTCTTTTATTGCAAACTACCACCAATGCTTTGTGCAGAGCTTTAGAAATGGAATTATCATTTTGAAATTCATGCTCCAAATAATCCACATACTGGTCATAAATTTCAATGACCTTCTCTAGGAATTCAAGTCCTTGTATTCTTGTACTGTTTGATGAGTTATTGTTCCTACTAGTGTTTTCCGCCCATTTGACTAAGTCTATTCCTCGAATAAATATATGTTGTTGAAAAATACTTGCCACTGGTTAGAGACCTTTGGGGATTTTACAAAATAACATATACATCCTAGAAATATCAATTTTCTTATCATCCCTAAGCAGGGCCTTCAAACCTGAATCATGTTTCCCTAAAAGTTGAATTTCATAACGGTCAAGGAGTTCATTTTGGACTCTCTAATAACCCATGCTTGCTGCAAGAGTGCAAATAATTATCAACTCTATGCTCCTCATTCTGCAAGCACTCTACAACTTTTACCATATATTCTGGACAAGAATAACTCGAAAGTACTTCATGCAATTTATGGAAATTATGAGCTAAACATAAATGGGAATTACAGTATTCTTGGTTTTCTATCATTCAGTGCATCACCTTTTTGCAGAACAAAGGGTTGGCCTTCAATATTTTTAGCAAAACAACTCCTGATCACCCAATATTGGACCATGAATATTTGGTGCAAACTATGCAAGACACAGTGGAGAGTAGAGAAGAAAGTCTGCCCTAGTGAGGTCATGCTCCCCACCAGCTACAGAGGCTCAAGTTCCCCATGCATGTGAATCAGCAATGACTAAATCATATTGCAACCCATAACACCATTAGTGAGCTTTTGACACCCACAACCCATGGAACAAATTCCTAATAATCCATATTGATGAGATATGCATAACAACTAGCATTGTGTTAGACAACTCCAATACCAACATCATTGGCATAGCTAGATACCAACATCATTGGCAGGGATGGACAAAGGAAATTTTGTAACCCCAAAAACGATTGTAAAATATTACAAAATATATATGTTTAACTGTAGGCAAAGACACAACTGTGTCATTTCAGCATCAAGATCCAAACATTAATTCAAGTCACCATGGGCAAATATTACAGCATTAAGGTTTTCACACGGGTAGATTTCCTAGGAATCCTAATGCAGATAATAAACTCATACGAGTTTCATGTAATTTTAGATACCGCAATAATGATTTGACCAAAATAACCTTGTTGTTAAAACAAACCAATATACCACTTCAAAACAAGCTTAAATATGTTATTAAGCACAAATAAAAACTTACAAATTCCTTTGGGAAATCTATGGAGAGTGCTTGTTCTTCCCAACCAACACGCAGGCATCACCAACTCCTCTTGAGCATAGAATTCTTCCTTCTAGGAATAACAGCTTCTTATTCCCTTAGTAATATTTTATAAATTTTTACTAGTAGATTTTTCCTAGCAGCTGCTTTTAGGGTTTGGCTCTTACCAGCCTTTTTCTTTTAACTAAGATGGGTGATGCTAGGGCATTATTAGAAATTAGATGTTTATTAAATTAGAAATGATATTTTTATCAAATTATGGATTAGATTTCTATCTAATTTCTAATTGGTAAAGATCTATTGTGTTTCTTTTCACTAGGATGGGTGATGCCGCGACATCATTTTTATCTAATTTCTAATTAGATTGTTATCAAATTAGAAATCAGGTTTCTATCAAATTTCTAATTAAAAGTTAGATTTGTATCAAATTTCTAATTAAAAATTAGATTTTATCTAATTTTTAATTGGTAAAAGTCTACTGCTGTTTGTATTATGTAATTATATAAAAATATGTTGATGTTTACATTTTGTAATTATGTAAAAAGAGAAATGTTTTTTAGAAAAAAACATGAAGTGGGAAAAACAATGGCATGAACTATTTTATAACTGTTTTTTAGTGAGGTCCTTTATAAACAACAACGGATTTTTACCAATTAGAAATTTGATAAAAATCAAATTTCTGATTGGTAAAAATCTGTTTTTGTTTGTATTATGTAATTATGTAAAAATCCGTTGCTGTTTATATTTTGTAATTAGATAAAAAAAATTTTGAAATTTGGTAAATCTAATTTCTAATTGGTAAAAATCTATTGTTTTTTGTATTATGTAAGTATGTAAAAATCCGTTGTTGTTTATATTTTGTAATTATGTAAAAAGGGTAATGTTCTTTTAGGAAAAAACATGAAGCGTGGGGAACAATGGCATGAGGTCCTTTATATACATGATAGCATAAGAGTTGAACCATTCTATCATCTAGGACTGGAGGTTCTGATTCCAAGAAAGGAAGAAATTGTCAAAACAGAAATTGTCACTTGGATTTTTAACTAAGTTGTCTGAAAATTTTTCCCTAGAGAGCCATTTTGAGATTATTCACCTTCAATCCTTTGTTTTTTTAGGGAGAACATACTTTCCTATCGATCTCTTCTACTTTGGGGATATGGAAAGTGGAGAAGGAGGTGCAAGTGGATCGAGAAAGGTAAGCTTACTTCGTTTTTATAGAATAATTATATAATATAATATGTTTTATTTTTTGTTTTAGGTTTGAAGTTAGAATTATAATTTTATAGTTATACTTTGTGGTAAATCATTGAAACTTGGATAGGGAAAGAATATGATAATAAAGTCCTTGCTTGAAGATGTTTTTGGGACAGAAGGACTTAAAAAACTTCATTCTTTGGATGCTGAATCCCTAATCCATTTTCTTTATGACAAAATCCCTTGAAGCTAATCACCTATGTCTAGGTAATCAACAAGCTTTACGAGAATCCATAAATCCCCATCCTCTCTTGGATCAAGAAAAAAATCGAAAAAAGTGTCATTAACATCAAACACCAATAATGAAGAACATTGTGTTGAAACATCTTGTGTGATGGCAACTCCCGGGACCACAAATTCTTGTTCATCCTCAGCTTAGAGTATGACCCTGTCTCAGGGGAGATAAGAAGGACAGATGCAGGAAAACAATTCTTAAATAGGCTAAAGGACTCCTACCTTCAACAATTTAGAGATCATCTTCACCTCACATTCTCCAAGATTCCACTTCAACTAAAAAAGATGGTGGTATAGGACATAGAGAATGAATTTCATACAAGTTGGTCGGTTAAGAAGATAAAAGTACAAATGTCACTCAACTGTAAGAGGTTTTGTTTCAACCAAATAAGAAAAATTAAAAAAATTCCTCAAGATCAAAGACTGAAACAAAGACCATTTGGCATACCTTTTAAAGTATGGAAAGAACTTGTAAGATCATATGAGAAGTTGGATGCACAAAGAAAGTCCAATGATGAGACCATTATGGTATTAAATTTTTCATTAAAAATTATTTAGAATGTATTAATACTTATAAGCATCTTAGACATGTATCTGTGTCAAAATCAGTTGAATTGGTTTATGTTTAAGTACAAGGCATCCAAGGCGAGGTTAACCAAGACAAAAGTCACTCATCATAGTGGCCAGAAAGGTTTAAAAGCACTGATAACAACCTTTGTAAGTATATTAAACATTTGATATTTTTTTAATAAAATTTGTACTAGAAGAAAGTCATTGTTATCTAATTTCTCCCTATTTACTGATTGATAGGAACTAAAATGTGGATTTCCAATATACTTATGAACCGTATTTTCATTTTATTTTTTAATACTATTAGATATTATATCTTACCTCATTTTATGGTTAGAATTGTATAACAAAAACATGCATTGTGTTATGTAATTAATACTAACATGTAATATTAAATTTTTTTGTCAGAATGCCATAGGTAATGATTTCCAAGACAATGATTACGATGATGATCCAAATTATGTTCAACATATATCAAGGGATGATGAGGTTGAGGATGAGGATGATGGTGGTGAAGGAGGAGATGATGATGACAGTTGCAGTGTTGGCGATGATGTGGATGAGACTAATGAGGATGGTCAAGATGATCGTGAGGATGATCTTGGTGGTGGTAGCTAGGCACGCACATGTATTGTTTTTTATGAAGAAATTATTGTGTAGAATGACATTTTTATGTTTAGATGGGTGTTGTGAATTTACCCTATATCAATGAAACATTTTGATTTTGTAATCATACGATGAGTTTGATTTGATTAAAGACGATGATGATATTATCATTATTATATTTTTATTTGATTTATATATTGGAAAGTATCATCATTATTTTGATAGAGAATTATAATATATGGTGATATTACCATCTTTGGATGTATGTTGTTAATTTATGGTAGAGTACTGATCTTATTAGTATTGTGTTGCTATTTTATACATGTCTTGAAAATTGTTAATGACAAATTGTTATTTTTTTGGGTGGATGTTGTCAATTTCCCTTAAATTTCTTTACAAATGATTTTGAATTGTGATATCTTATTTAATGATATTTAGAAACTATGATATATTTCACTATCAATCTATAAAGGGGGTCATATATGTAAAGAAAAATATAATCTACATAAGAAGTCGAATGTGGATGTAACCATGGATGCAAAATTGAATGTAAAATTGGATGTTAAACTAGGAATTAATACAAAATGCAAACAATGAAATACAAAGTGTTTTAAACTAGAAGTGAAAAAGTGCGCAATAGTTGACACAAAGAGGGGAACAAAACATGGCTACAAAAGGATATCACATTGGGCAAAGACATGGACACATAATGGGCACCAAATTAGATGCAAAAAAAGAGATACAACTAGATTTAAAATATGCAAAGTTGAGTGCTAAAAAGAAGCAAAAAATGTTACAAATTAAGATGCCAAATGATGATGCAAATAATGGTGTAAATTTGGGATGCAAACTTGGGCGCAAAAAAGGAAAAAAAAAATATGTAAGAAAAGACATAAAACAAGATGCAAAATGGGGCTGAAAAAAGGTGAAACCAAGGATGTTACATTGGATGTAAAAAATAATGCCTAATCATATGCAAACTTAGGCTCAAACTTAGACTCAAAATTGTATGCAAATGTGGACACAAAATGAGGTAGAAAAAGATGCAAATTTGGATGGTGAAAATGATGTAAAACTAGACACCAAACAAATGCAAAATTGGATGAAAAAGTGGGCATAGATAATGGTGCAACATTGGACACATAAGTAGACTCAAAAAGTGGTGCAAAAATGGGCATACAAATAGCTCAAAATTGGATGCAAAACTTGGTGCAAAAACAAATACATAAGTAGACGTAAAAAAATGGCTCTAAATTGAATGTACCATTAGACACAAAATAAGATGGAAAGGTGGACACAACACATGACTCAACATAAGATGAAAATATAAATGAAAATTTGAATGCTCAAAATGATGTAACATTGGATGCAAGAAATGGTGTTAAAAACGATGCAAAATTGGATGCAACAAACGACGCAAAATATGGTGCACAATGGGATGGGAAAAATGGAGACAAATAAAACATAAATGTGGATGTAAAAGGTGGTCCAAAAAAAGATGCAAAAATGGGCACAAAAATGGATGCAAAATTTGGTGCTAAATCAAATTCAACACATGGTGCAAAGATAGGCACCAAAGCTGGTACACAAATAGAAGCAAAAACTAGTGCAAGACTAGATGCAAAACCTAGCGTAAGACTAGATGCAAAAACTGACACAAAATGGATGCAATAAAAGACATTAAATTGGATGCAAAATATGGTGTAAACTTGATGCAAATTATGGCGCAAAAATGGAAGCAAAGAATGACACAAAATAGGAAGCAAAAGAAAATGAAAAATACATACAAAAAATGACACAAAACTAGAAGCAAAACCTGTCATAAAATAAGACGCAAATCTTGGTTCAAAATTTGACGCAAAAAATGATGCATAGTTTGGTGTAAAAAATGATGCAAAATCAGGGGAAAAAAAGGACACTTTAAAAATTGTAGAATAGAGCCAGATTCGGCACTAGGTTGCTCATCATAATTACAAAAAAAATGCACTAAAATCTAGCGCTAAATCTGGCGCAAATCGTTGGTTTTGTTGTAGTGATTTCAGATAACTGAGTATTCACTCATGGATAACTCATGCATGTCAGTTCAGTGAGAGACCCAGTTGGGATCAGATGGAGGGACAATGTATATCAATTGCTAGAATAATCCTTTGTGAATATTCCTTACATGCAGAAGGAATATTATTCCTTATGTATTACGTAGTTGGACCTAAGGTTATAGTGAGTGTGATAAGGCCAATTCACACATGTGATATCATTGGACCCCAATCAAAACTGCGCAAGGAAGTAGGAGGCTTGGAGGGCTTGAGGAAGATATATTCTATGTCTATTGAGTCTGTGAGCTGTATTGTTTGATTACAGAGAGAGCAGGATAGCTTCAGAGTTGATTATTTTTATAACTTGAGCAAGATTTCGAATTGTATGATAATACAGAGCTGGGATTTTAGGTTGTTGCTTTCCACAGTGATATATCATCTGTGTTATGGTTGAATACTTCTTATTCTCAGTTATATATGTTCATGCTGGATGATGCTCATATCTATTTAAGCTTCTACAATGTTTATGGTAGATATAGATCTAGTATTATGCTTTAGGACATTACATATATCAAGAGATCTACAGTGAAAATTCTACAACTCTGACCAAACTTAGACCTAGGGGACCCCTACCCAATAGGTACCCAACACAAAGATGTGACACGTCCTCGAGTCACTCTGCTGATATGTCCTCGATGTTTGCTTTTAGGCCTTTGTATCCAGTTTTCAATGGATGGAACATTGTTGTGCATTTATTTGTGGCCTGTAAAACTTCATCCATGAGCTTCTATGTTTTCAGCCCTTCTGCTACGAGGCTGATCACCCTTTCTGTTTGTTGCATGCTCTTCAATTTTCCCTCTACTTCCTATGAGAGCTGGTGGGCCTCATCTGCCCAAGGCTACGTCCGCGGGTAGATGACTTGTGCCTTTCTACATAGCTCATTGATCTATCCCTACAGAAGTGTTCCTTCCTAGAGGCAGGCGAACTGTTGCACATTTGCTAAGCTGTGTGTTGTGGCTTTAAGCTCATCGAATTGTAGTTGCTTGTCTCTGATCTCCACTTTGATCTTCTACACATGTGGGTCCTCCTACAGCAAGGTGCACACTTCCATTGTACCTTTAAAAAGTTGGCTCCAGACCTTAATCGTAGTCTCTATTTGAACCTTAACAATCTTTTATGGTAGCTTCATTCTTCTCATGAACTTTCGGTTGCATTGTAGACTACAACTTCATCTAAAGTCTTGTAATCTTCATATGTAGTTCAAATCAAACCTTTCCCACCTCTTGCTTCGATTTTCTGACTTTTGTTGCCAGTTTCTAAATATTTTATACTGAAGCTACCTCAGTTGAGATCTGGAGCTCTGGAAGCTCGCTACATCCTTTTGTTATGGGCTCTTCCAGCTTCTAGTTGTGCGTAGCTGGATTGGTGACCATTGCAACTTTAGTTGCCCCATCAACTCCCAAGTCTGCTTAAGTAGGACATTCACATCTGATCCAAAGTCCAGAATATCCTTATCGATTTCAAATTCATCAATCTACACAGCTAATCACATTTCCTGCCTAGTTCTTTTCTTATTCTTTTTTACCTTATTTACTCCGCATTGTTTAGGTTGTGGCTTCTCTTTACTCGCACATTTTTTGATCAATTCTTGCAAACCTTCCACTAATTTTTGGTCCCTTAATAACTTCATACACATCTGTAGAAAGGACTTCAGAATGGTTGAATCAAGGTTCTCCATTGCAATACCTAATTCAAGAGCATTTTACTTTGGTGCTAGTTGCATCTGCACATTTGATGTCGAAGCTCATGGGTCCATGAAAGTCTTCTTCACCTCTAAGAAAGTTGCCTTTTCCTTCTATAGATTGAATCCAATACTCTTTTCTCCCTCCTTTCTAACCCATGTATCTGCCGCAGGCTATTTACCTTCTATCTTTATCTTCTCTGGTAGCCATACCACTTTGTGTAACTACATTAATGATTGAATCATCGTGAAGCGGTTCGTATCACATCATTTGTATATTCTATGTAGGTTGTTGATTCTTCTTTTCCTGCATCTTATCCATTAAAAAAAGGAAATCTTCTATCACATTGTTAAACTACTTACAATATTGACATGAATGGTCAGTGGGATTCTAAAAGTCTCGTGCATGATGCCCATCTTCACCAAAATGATAGCATATGATCTGAACACACCCTTGCCCAATGCCTCCTCCTCGACCATGTCCTTGACCTTGAAATCCTACACGAACTGCAGGTTAACCATTATCTTCATGTACATGGCCTTTAGCTTGCATCCTATATGCCGAGGTTCGATCTATCATCAAGTCATAGCTATGAAAATGGCTCTCATCATTTCCTACTTATCAGAAAAGCTTACAAAATAATTGTTGCATTGACTGCACATATTTTTGTAGAAAGTAAAAGTGACTAGTCAGGTGCTAGCCTGCAACTTGACAAATGCTACACCATATGCTCCATTCGGTATGCTCAGGCTTCAAGGGATTGGGACCTCTACCAGCCAAATAATCAGGATAGAAATGACACTGATCCTTGTAGTGACCTTTCTTTTTTCACTCTAGGCACCATACTTCTGAGCACATCTCAGAGCGAATGACCTTTCTTTCAAGTCTTGAAGCTCCATATGAAAGCTGGCCAACTTGGACTGTATCTATTGAATCACTATATGAGTGTCTTACACCAGCAAAGCTTCTGATTTCATCGCGATTTCTAATTCTTTGGCATACATCCCAATCTTTTGTTGTGATAATGGTAATATGAGGTGTGGCAATAATGTGACTATGTACCAGTCTTTGTGAAATTCATCATAGATCTCGAAGTTGGCTTGTCCCATAAAAATTTTAACCTCTAATCTACGTCCCAGGTAGTTTCATTTAAGGCTTGCTTAATCTCTTTTATTTCTGCAATACACTGTGACTATGACTTAGGCTTCTTAAACTCTGCATTTAGTGCATTCTTCATCGCAACTAGTGAAGCAGCTGGATTCACCATACTGTACTTGATATAACACGACAGTTCTTTGTCCTATAGCGTTGTGACAAGATGCACTTTCTTCATATCATCTTCAATGATATGTTGTTCTTTCCACATAGCTTCTGTGACAAACCAAAATTGATCAGGATCCTTTGATCCTTGACCTTTTAAGTTAGACATCTTTGCTACGTTAGCCATGTTGAATAGCAGAGGTGGAGGTATAGGTGTATGAGGTGGAGGCGAAGGTGGAGGTGGAGTGTATGGGTGAGGAATCCTAGAAGTGCCTTGAGTTTCTGACTGCACCACCATCTAGATGTACTAGGGTCTCTCTTTTCTTCTTCATTGTCTGTTTCACCCAATAATGGACTACACTCACCCTCAATATACTTGTCATGATCGGCATTGAATCTTTTTCCACTTCACGTAGATCAAGTATGGCCTCTTTTAAATGTCAATCTATAGGCATAACACCCTTTTCACATAACAACATCTTAATCTAGAGCTTTAAGGAATTCAGATACTTACCTCATGGAACTTTGAAAAAATTGCACTCAGCGTCACTGTAGGATACTGTTGTGTCAATTGCAATTTCAGGAATAAAGCCTCCAAGGATACTATCAACCCAGTAATCAACAATTCTTGACCTTATTTTCAGACTCCTTAAGTCGCTTAATCAGCTCTGGGGTCCACACAATAGGATCGTTGTGTTTCCAATAAGGTTCATTGTTCGCTAGCTTTGAAAGGCACTCATGCATCTTGTTAGCTAATGATACGAAAAAATATCTCGTGTTATTCTTTGTATATATACCACTATAATCATCTTTCTTTTGATTGGCATGAATCTCTTCTTTCCTCTGCTGCAAATTCCTTCAAATTTCGATCTACCCAATTTTGGATCACTTTTCTAGTCGGTAGCCACATCACATATCCCTTAGATAGATCCTAGTCCCAGAAACATAACCATTGGTTGGCTTCATGGGTTTAGATGCAAGTTCAGAGTTAGTTGTGCTAACCAATAAAACCTTATACCACTAATACTTTTAGCAACGATGTGCACTGCAGAACACAGTCTCACCCAAGGGGATATTGGGGGATGCTATAACTAGGTTTCTGCATCTAGAGGGACTATTCAGTGTGTCTATAAGGTTTTTATTAGTTTAGGGCTTAATCTGACGTTCGTGAACTATTAGCCTTATTGTTATATCCATAAAGTGTTTTCGTACTTAACAGATTTCTGAACTGCATGAAACTAATTTAAAATGTATTATTCAGCATATAAAATAGTATCTAAACTTTCATGATGCAAGTGTAGAAAAAATATATAAAAACAAACCATAAACAAGCTATAACACAGAAACTATGTGAACTTAAGAAAATGCACAGATTTCTCTCAAAATTCCCTCTTATTAGTCAAGTCTTCCCAGATACAATCTTTCTAACCCTGTGCGCACAACCATAGCGGCTTGCGCACTCAGCTGGAGACTTACTAAGGTCTCTGCACACATAGCTCCAGGATCATTCCAGTTCACCTGATTATAGAAAGATATTACCAAAATATACTCAAAGATATTTCATCAATAAAATTATTTCCTTGCTAAAACATCCCTTTATATATGCTTTTATCCTTATAATACCATGCTCTGCAAACCATGGGTGGAGCTGAAAATCCTCTAGGTAATCTCATCCCTTTACAAAAGAAGGGGCTTTGACTTTCCCTAAATCTCGTTTGACTCTTATAACCCTACACTACTCATGCTTCACTCCTCAAAATGAGGAGACTTTACATGACTTAGAAAAAAATTACACCTAGGGGACCCCTACCCAACATGACGTATAATGTAAACTCAGAAGTCATAATTTTCAGTTTGATATACCATAAAATCTTCTTTTCCCTGGAATATTAAGTAACACAATCACATTTTGGTGTTCTTTTACCTCTTTTCTAATCTAATTAAAATTGGGTAGGAATTTCATTTTAACACACAACTTTCATTTTAGTAATCACAAATTGCAATATTGAGTAACTTTGGGGCTTGACCTTGAGTAAATATGAAACTCTAAATCTACCTAGGTGATTAAAATTAAAATTTGATTTGACCACTGTGAACTGCAATTACATAAATCTTCATTGGCCTAATTTCAGGGAATAAGGAATGATTTGAGCACCCCTCAACAGGCATGAGTAAATGTTTGTAAGGATGTTTGATACACACCAAAATCATCTATACTGTGCAGTGGGGACTGGTGCTTCCACCCTAGGGATAATAAGTACGTTGTGATATTGGCACAGATACCAATTTTTTCTCTACATTAAGCTCGTTTCTATTTTAGTTGCAGTCTTCAAAGTTCAGATGCTCAGAAATAAGGTTGTACAACTGCACACACATCTTGTAAATAAATCCCATGCTCTGCAAAAGTTCTTTTAAACCTCCAGTACTACATGATTCCCTTTGTTTTACTCTCATGGAAAAGTAGTGACTAGTATTGAACAACATATTTATGTTCTCTTCACTGCTCTCTTTTCATGATATCCGCATGTTCGCTTCTTGATGAAAGCATTCCTTTCCTTACAAACATTTACATTCAATGCCCAATAACAACTACAAAAATTAAACTGAGACCTTGTGTATATGACATTATACTAGGTATAAGGAGTATCCTCATTTTTCCTGTAAACCACAAATTGATTTATACTCTTAGGTTCATGTACACAATAGTCACCTCATATTTGAATTTCTTTGGACTTTCAGAGAGTCTCTTGTTTCTTACACTTTTTAGGCCTTATAACTCTTGCTTATTTTAAATGTTGATTTTGAATATAATATAGTTCAACTTTTGTCAACAACACAAATATCAGTGAATCCACATGTTTGTGGAAATCATTATTTTCCTCATATAATTACCTATATTTTAGATACATCTGGTAGGACTGAATTGCATTGTTGATGACTTGATTAGAAACTGGAAACTTCTATTAAGTTTTTTCTCACATATATGGAAAAGGTAATGACTATAAAATATTATTAACTAAAATATAGTGATTAAAAGCATTCAATTATAGAGTAATAGTCATGATATGATGTTGCATAAAACTTACAGATTTTATCATTAGATATCCATGTGGTGTCAAAATATTTCAAACATTGTTCCTCTTCACTAAATTGAGAAAATATCCCTGCAACATATTTTCATACTGACTCATCATCCTTGCATGAGTGCATGATTTTCCCTAAAGCACGTAAAATGCAGACTTTGTTTTCTTTTCCTTTAACTTTGATTCCACCATTTTCACACATGCTTGATTTACATGCCATAAAAATAATAGGATGGAGGAATTAGTTAGTCCCCTAAATGGTACAACCTTAGAATAAAGTAAATTATGAATAAAATATATTTTTCATGCTCCTTTAAGAAATGCAAATATGGTACCTTAATTCCTAAATCTCAGTAACAATGTCATTTGTGGTAAATGCTTTTACATTCCAATATGGACGCTTGTTCATTCCTATTTCAAATAAATCTACTAACGATTTTTTAATGTACTTTGTGGTAATTTCATGAAGTAATCAACCAAGCCACTAGGACACCATTACAATGTTTTCAAATACCATAAGGTATAAAGTTGATACTACATTCAAAACACATAATTACAAGTATTATGTTCAACAAAAAATAATTCCTTTTTAATCGCTATAGAAATTAAAAGATTGATAATACACACCCCATACATATTTGTACAATGTAGAATCCATTGACGTATCATTGTTGTCTGAATGTTTCACCATCATTGAATGCATCCAATGTGTTTGTATGCCTATATTAAATGGTATGTTTTTTACAATATCCTATTTTTGATAGAAAAAGAAACTCTCTAGAAACTTATTGTACCAACACTCGACACTTGTTAGATCATTGTCATCCTTCATATATTGTTTTTTGTCTACTATTATTATAAATGTTAGAAATATCCATCCTTGTCATTGAAGCATCCTGAACCAACCTTGTGAATAAATTTCCATATTGGTTTTCCATATCAAATATTAATTTATCCTAAAGCATTGTGACATTAAAACCATCTTCAATGGTCCTTTTCACACTAGCTTACAAATCGAATGATGTATGTGGCGCATACTTGAAAAATTGAGGTCTGCCCACTGCACTCTTCCCATGACACAAAGCAACATATTTATCAAAATGTATACACTTGGTGTATGTTATAATAACATCATCTGGACACAAAAAAATAGGATGCTTGATGACGTTACATCTACAAGCAACATTCATGCTTTTCCATGGACTGCATTTTTTGTGTGTTGATCCTTCTAGATTCTTTGTATTTTCATCACGTTGTTATTTACATATCGACTCAAGAGCATATGCACATCAATAGCCAAAAAATTCATTTGACTTCATTTGAACTTGAATTAGATGTATCTAATTAATTCAAAAAATAAAAACTCACATGCTATATTCGATATATGTGTTAATGTGAAAACATACTTGTAACATCCTTCCCATTTTTAGATTGATTTGTATTAACACCAAATTGAGTGGGAGAATCTTCATCTAATATCTCTCCATTTATAAAATCTTCTAGTCAATTGTCAGAAATAATAACAATTTGATCCCCTTTGGTTTTTGTCCATTTTAGATCTTTGGCAGGAAATTCTATCATATCTTTTGGGTCTTCAGTGTCCAACTCCATAATTTCATCCCAATTTCCCATTTATAGAGTAGTTACAAAAATTTTAAGTATTAGGAGAACAAAAAATATGACAATATGATTTTATAATTACTTTCCTATATGCACATCCACATCTACATGTGTGGCATCTAGATATGCATGTTGTTATATTTGTGTGCAATTACAAAATTTACACATATATGAAATTCAAAAGCACATTTATAAAAGTTGATTTCCCTATATCTGCCTGCATATCTATATGCATATATAGAAGTGTTTGCATATACATATGACTTCTTTCATTGAAAGGAATTGATTTTGGGGTTGTTATTTTTGTCTATTTTCTTTCCTGTTGAGAGGTATGGCGACAAAAATATTATGGTTGAATTGCTTGTGGGGCTTCTTCCTCAAAGACATAATAAATTGTCTAAGGCACCTCATGAACTTCCAGAGTAGGAAGGAGTGTTGGTCTCACCATATTGGCCTGATGGAGGGCCTCTAATACATCCTGATATGTAGGAATATCGAGGCAATGATGAGTGTAATGACATAATGCACATGGGGGAGGTACATATTTATTCATTCATTTATTTTTGTTAGTATTGGGAGGATTTGTAGTGTTGATTTATTTAAACAATTTCTCATGCTGATGGAAAGAAGGTTGCAGAAAATTAACCCCTACATCTCATTGAGATGGGGGATTAGTTAGTTAAGCTACTGGGAAAGGATATTAAGGATTTCCTTGACTAAGGTTGGTGTAGTTGGATTGGGAGGTCAAAACTGCCTCTATGACACGTGGAGAGTATGGTTCGCCCCACATGGTAGGGTTTTGATGAGGCACAAGATGATTGGGATAATACTCAGTGCTGGATGGGACCAGTGTTGCGGGTGTCCCACCAAATGATTAGAAGTGAGGTTGTGAACAATATACATTTCTCGAGTGTTGGAAGGTACCTCCGAGTTGATTTTGGGTAATGTTCCTAATTTAATAGTCCACGACATTTGATGCTCGAATTTTATTTTGTCCAAAGGACTATAAGCGAGGAGAATCAAGGAGTACAAAGTAAAGGTATCCTGATTATGTGTAGATAAGATCAAACTGTTAAGATTTACTAATGGCCTCCTCCTCTTTTTGTAACATAGTTGTGGCTATGTCTTCTATTTTCCGCTAAGAGGTAATCCAAAGGATAATAATTTCCTTGCGGTGGAGGTGAGGTCATGTAGAGTTGTAGGCCATAAGGAACACTTCCTACTTGAGCAAGTCCACTAGAAAACTGGCTATCCCCAAGAGAGATGTTGACACTAGTAGGAAACGACGATTGAACAGTGAGGCCCTAAGGAGATGCAGTAGGTCCTAGAAAGGAACATTATCGACCACATAAGGTGTATGAGGTGCGGGACCACCACCGATATGATAACCACCAGAAGGAAAAAGATAAATCAATGGAGGGCCAGATTGTATTGCAGGAGGTATATGGATAGGAATACCCCTAATTTGTATGTGCGTATGGAAATATTTTCCCCAGTAAAAATTGTCTAGGCGTTAGAACTAAGAAAAGAGTTCCAACCAAATGGATTGTTGAAGGTAGCTGAAATAATAATACCCAAAGGTGTGATAGCTGGAGGTCTAGGATTTGGCATGAAAGGAGTATGGATAGGAAAATGCTAAACACCACCCATAATAGGTGTAGTTAGGATTCCTGGACTAGGCACATTTTGAATAGTAGGAGAACCAATCAATGGGGTTGGACTAGTTGTAGTGGGGAAGGTAACAGAGGAAAAAAAGGTGTTCGCAAAGGATCATGACCCACTAGCAGTCAACGAGATGTTAAAATTGGAAGCTGGCAAACACATGATATGCAAAGGTGCTACCTAAATAAATACAAGCCCAAGAGGATTAGTAAGCAAAGGACTATAAGGAGGTACATCAAGTACAATAAAATGGTTATCCTTTAAAATGAACTTTGGGGTAGTACCATGTGAGTCAATGTTTAAAACTAGAGATTGGTTCACTTGTGTAGAGGGGGAATCTGATTCACTTAAAAATTCCCCCAAAAAAATTGGAAGAAGGCTTTGCAAGCATCGATATTGATGATGAGAGCTTAGCATAGCCGTGGTGAATGATATATTTTTACAAAATTTTAATTAAGTGTGATATATATAAGTCTTAGTAATACAAAGCAAGAAAACACCTAAAAAAGAAAAAAAACTCTATGAGATCTGAAAACATCCAAACTTTCTCTCATACTCACAGTTAGCTGGAGTTGAAACCCAGTATGGAAGTAATATAACAGAAAGTAGTTGAAAGTTAAAAATACAATTACTCTTGACCTTCTCCCAAACCTTTGTAAAAAGTGGCAAAGCACGCTCATGAAGATGAGTACCCTACAAAAACACCAAAGATGGAGTAGGTTTGTCTATCTAGGTACCAGGGTAGCCCATCCTAGCCAATTTATGTAATTCTTAAAGAATATGGCCACTAAATTCACCTAAAATTACTTAAAACACTAAGGTAGTCATGCTCGTGGGAACTATGCTATGTGTCTAGTATAGCTGAGTCCCTGACTCAAATCTGAAATCCTTAAAGGAATCCTAGTACACAAAATACCCACAAAAATATAATTGAATGCAACCTAAATTGTCTCACACTTTGATGCTATCTCACATGTAACTCCTGTGTTAGAGGATTGGTCCCATTTGATGTGAGTGTAACAAGATTTTCACTCTTTAATGACACTTGTTTGGTTTTGTAGCGTTAGGGAGTTGACTTGTGCAACTTAACCCAAGGCCCTAGTCTAAACTAATGTGTTTTATCCTGTGAAATAGTTTCTAATCATATTTTATTACAAGGTTTCTTTTAAAGGTACTTTATTAATGTCTTTAGAATGGTGTTGACATATGAAATTGTGAAACTTGACTTAATCCATCTAGAAAATATGCTTTTAAATTTAACTTCAGTGAGAAAAAGATCCTAAAAGGAGAGTAATAAACACCTTTTCCAAAAGAAACAATCCTAACAAATATTCTAACAGTAAAAATTACATGGAAACATTCAATACTCAAAATTAAAACCCACAATAAAACTTTTAACAAATTAAAAAAACAATAGAAAGCAATTTGTTTCCTTTTATTTTTTGAATGATGCAATTAACCTATTGTTCCATATATAAATAAGATGCACATATATGAAAGATTAGTTCCATATATATGTGCATATAGATAAGTTGCACATATATGGAAAACATCTTCTATATATGCAAACTTCCATATATATGTACACATACATAAGCTGCATACATAAGTTACTGCTTCCATATATATGTGCATATACAAACACTATGCATGTACAAAAAATGACTTCTCTATATGTGTATAATATGTATACGCATGTATATATGGCAACGTGCATATACGGAAGATGGCTTTCATATATGTATAACTTCTATGTATACACAAATCTTGTATATGCACATAGATATCCAAGCATGCATATATGGAAATCACACATATGAAAAATCACAAGTGTATTTATGAAAGTCTTCTTCTACATATCTACTTGAATATTTGTATGCATATAGAGAGGCCCACACATGGAATATGGTTTCTATATAGACATTGAAGCCATTTTTTTATATACGCATGCTTAGATATATATATATATATGTGTGTGTGTGTGTGTGTGTGTGTGTGCATATACAAAAGTTACGCATATACATAATATAAATTATGTATATGTACAAGTTTTGTATGCAAATATATATGTAAATCTGCATATAGAATAGATGGCTTCCTTATATGTGTAACTTTTGTATATTTACTTATATATGGAACTCATTGTTTTATATATATACAATCTATGCATATATGGAAGATTATTTATCTACATATATGTCCATATATAGGATTTGCACATATACAAAAGTAATCTCTTGTATATGTATGCTTCAATATATGTACATATACATAAGATGCATACAAAAGTCATCACTTCCACATATATTTGCATATACATAAGCTATGTATATACATAAGATCGATTTTGTATATGCATGTATATATGGAAGCATGTTTATACGGAAGATAGCTTCCATATATGTGTAACTTCTATATATGCATAACTTATTTATATGCACATTGATATTGAAGCATTCATATACGGAAATTACACATGAAAAAATGCAAGTGTATTTGTGAAAGTCAACTACTCTATATGTACTTGGATAGCTATATGCATATAGAGAGGTCCCCACATGAAATATGGTTTCTATATAGATATTGAAGTCATATTTCATATATGAATGCTTCCATATATATGTGCATAGATAGAAGTTTCAGATATATAAAAGATGGTTTTTGTATATGTGCAGATTCTATATATATATATATATATGGAAGTGTGCATATAAGGAAGTTGACTTCCGTATATGTGAAACTTGTGTATATGCACATATATATGGAACTCATCTTCTGTACCTACAAAATTTATGCATATACAAGGGATGAGTGCCATATATATGTGCATATACAAAAGTTACACATATACGGAAGTCATCTTTTTTATATGCACACTTTCATATATATGTAAATATACATAAGCTACATACAAAAGTTTTACATTACACAGAAGACAAACTTATTGTATAATGCGCAACTTCTGTATATATATATATATATATATATATATATATATATATATATACAGAAGTTGCGCAATATAATATATATATATATATGGAAGTGTGAATATATAGAAGATGGCTTTCGTAAATATGTAATTTCTATATATGTACATAGATATGGACGCATTCATACAAAGAAATCACACCTATGAAAGTATATTTATGAAAATCGACTTCTATGTATGTACTTGCATATCTATTTGCATATACATATGTCCATACATGGAATATAATATCTACATAGACATTAAAGCCATCTTTTACATATACATGCTACCATATATATGTGCATATATAGAAGATGACTTCTATATTTATGCAGATTTTGTATGCACGTATATACGTAAGTGTGCATACATAGAAGATGACTTTTGTATAAGTGAAAATTTTGTATATGAATTTAAATATGGAACTCATCTTCTATATAAGTGCAGAAGCTACATATATATAGATGATGAGTTCCATATATATGTGCATATACAGAACTTTCACATATACGAAATCCATCTTTAATATATGCACACTTCCATGTATATGTACATATACAAAAGTTGCATATAAAAGACATCACTTCCCTATATATGTTCATATATAGAAGTTGTGCAATTACTGAAGATGACTTCTGTATATGCACATATATAGTGAAGTGTGCATATAGGGAAGATGGCTTTTGTATATGGATAACTTTTCTATATGCACAACTTCATTATTTGCACATAGAAATAGAAGCCTGCATATATTGAAATCACACACATGTAGAAATGCAGTTTTATTTATGAAATTCATATACTAAATATGTATTTACATATCTATTATATGGAATCTACAGTTGTAGATAGGAGTATCTTCCCTAGAGGTAGTGGCCTAGTCTAGAACAACACCAATCAAAGACTATAAATTTTTCCTTAGAGGAATTGGAGAATGGAAATGTCCTTACTTGTGATCCATTGTGATCCCTTCTCCCCTCTTGGCTTGTAGGCTCCAACCATAGCTACAATCGCTATAATTAAAAGCTACACAAACAATCAACACAAGGCAGACATATATGACATATATGTAGCATTATCCAATCACTCTATTTAATAGATTAACATAGCATTGAAATATATGAATGTAAGCATAACATAACACATATAGGAAAACAATATAATCTTTTTATTAATATGAAAGGGAGAAAATTTATAACCAAAATTGGAAGCTGATTTTGTAGAGATCTCCCCAAGTTGACTTGTCCTTCCTTGTCACAATGTACACATCAAGGTCACCCTATTGCATTGAATGATAAATCTTTTATGATCAAAGAAGAATCGTAAGGGTATGATTAATCTCCGAAATCCAATCTCTAGCTTATGGATGGCAGTAAATATATAGGGGAGGATGGTAGTTTTGGATTTATCCACTTACGAATGTAGGATTAAGATCCACTCTTGATGGGAGGATGAGGTCAAGGGATAAGAAGGGAAAAATCCAAGGTAGGGTAAGATAGGATTCGAAGTTCTTATCCAAGTTAAATGGTTGTAACAACTTCTGGAAGCTTCTCAAAGAGGAATACTCAAGATTCTTTTTAGTTTTCCTAAATTTCTATAATCAGTGCACCCCACACAAGAGGCAACTTTTTCTAATCAGATAAGGTATAGAACTGAGAAACTTGTTGTTGAACGTGGGTCCCTGACAGGCTACAATGTAGTGGGCCTTAAAAACACTAAAAGTAAGCAGTCAAGGTGAAAAACTCTAGAATTAGGGAGAGTCATCCTTAGGGATTTGTGTAGGGACAATGGCAAGGTGTTCATGGATGTTGATGGATCAGTTTTGTAGGCCTATTGACAAGATGTGACAAAAATACCTATAATAAATTGCCCCCTAAAGCACAAAGTCAGAAATTGGAACTAATGACTGAAGTGCTTTACCGTGTTAAAATTTCATATCAAGAATAACTAGTCAGACCATCATATGTTACAATACATTTTCATCATGATATATTTGTCGAGGGAGGCATACTCATTCCCATAACATAAGCTAACATTACATGTACAATTATCAAGAGTTCATGTCCACTGATGACAACGTGTGGATCCATGCTCGGCTGACTATATGATCATAACCATAATGATTCGTAATATTTCCCTTGTTGGGGGTGCGTTGATTCATTAAATATGGGAAAAATAAAAAGAATCATGAAGCTTCTTCTTCTAGAATATTCTAGGAATTGTTACAACCATATACCTTGGATAAGAACTTTGAATCCTATTTGGTCCTACCTTATATTTTTCACCTCTTATCCCATGTCCTCATCCTCCCATCAAGAGTGAATCTTAAGCCTAATTTTGTAAATGGATAAGAATTCCTAAACTACCATCCTCTCCTATATATTTACTTCCATCCACAATCTAGAGGTAGCTTTTGGAGACTAATCATACCCTTATTTTGCTTCTTTGATCATAAGAGAATTATCATTCCATGCATTAGGGTGACCTTGAGGTGTGAATTATGGAAACAAAGGGCAAGTCGACTTGGCGAGATCTATACAAGATCAATTTCCACTATTGGTTGTAAGCTCTCTCCATTTCATATTAATACAAAGAGTATGTTATTTTCCTATATGTGTTATGTTATATTTACATTCATATACTTCAATGATATGTTGATCCATTGAATAGAGTGATTGGATAATTCTACATAGATGCCATATATCTTTGGCTTGTGTTTACTGTTTGTGTAGGTTCTAATTATAGCAATCAGAGCTATAGTTGGAGCTTATAAGCCAAGAGGAGAGAAGAGTTTGTGATGGATCACAAGCAAGCATCTTTCCATTCTCCAGTTCCTCTAAGGAGAAATTTATAGTCTTTGACCTATGTTGTTCTAGAGCAGACCACTAGGTGTAGGGAATATACTTATGTCCTTAGTCATAGATTTTGTATAACAAATTGGCTACCATATTGGGGATTTACTGAAACGAAGTAGTGAAGGTCAGAAACTCAGGGACTTGGGAGAGTCATTCTTAGGGATTTGTGTAGGGATGATGACAAGGTGTTCATGGATATTGATGGATATAATTTGTATTCCTATTAACCAAATGTGACAAAATGGCCTATAACAGATTCCCCCCTAAAGCACAAAGTAAAAAATGATAACTAATGAGTGAAGTGATTTACCTTGTGACAAGTCCAAATCAAGACGAACTAGTCAGATCATCATTTGTTATAATACATTTTCATCATGATATCTTTGCTGAGGGAGGCATACTCATGCTTGGTACATGAGCCAACATTACATGTACAATGATCAAGAATTCATGTGCACTGATGACAAAGTGTGGATCTATGCTTGGATGACTGTATGATCATAGCCACCATGCTTTGTAATCTTGCATTAATTCTAAAATTGCATCCCAGATGGATGGAACTAGATCCATGGTCTTTTATATCATTCACTCGAGCACCCAATGTACAAGTCTAACCACGCAAATAAAGAGTTGGATTCGAACATGGAAGGTACCATCTGATTACCAACCAATGTTGTAAGTCATTAACAAATGCGAGAGAAACCATTGATGATGTTAATGGCTCTCAAGGTCTTGCAGTACACTCCTTATGTTGTGAATGAAAGAATTGAATTCGAACACCACATAGAATCTTCAATAGAAGGCTGATGATGAAAACATTGTAGCCAAGACAACGGATACTAGCCATTGATGTATACATCCCAAGGTACTCAAAGGAGAGTTTCTAAGGCAACTTCCTGGATAATGAGCTGATGTTGACTGGAAGTGATCCATTGCAAGAGAGCCTTGATGCATCTCCATCAACAACACGAAATGAGTATCATGACTCAAGATAGAATGATGCTAAGGTGGAACTGGTTCAGGAATGGCAAATATGGAATGAAGGATTAAGGGTATCATAGAAGATATCAACTGAATGAATTCTCTTGAACACATTGGCAACAGTGAATGGAGTTGGCAGCATTGACCTGAAACCATAAAAAAAAGGCTTGGAAATGGTGTGATGAAACAAAAATCATATATTTCCCAACCCAATAGCCACAAAGATGAAGTGGAAAAGTGTCATGTTTAAGAGTGACTCACTACCATTAATAGGTGGAATATCTCATTTTACAATTTTTCTGAACCATTTTGTGTTAGTACGTCTTTATTTTTTAACAAGCTTGAGGATGATTACATATGCTTGATCTGTAAGTTCATCGTTGACATGAACCCATCTAATTATGTTTAACAAACCTTGAGAAGGAGTGGCTTTGTCCCATCCTGTTTGACGATTCCAACTTTGTTTGATGCATTTAGAGAGTCCATTGAAGGTTTAAATTGATTTCTTTTCCATGTTTAGAGAGTTTGAAGAAAAAAATGAAAAAAAAACTCCAAAGGTTCCTTTTCATAGATAGTCTCTTGAGTCTGAAAAGGTAGAAAAAGATACTTAAGGGAAGCTGTTAGCCATGTTCGACTAAGGTATTTTTTTTCATAGATAGTCTAGCTCAATTTAGAAAGGGGTGAAACATATACCAGGTATACATCTTTTTATTTACCTTAACGAGTTTGAAAAGATAAGTGATGGGAAATATTTTCATGTCTAGGGAGTCTAAAAAGAGTTTAAATACGACTCCTCTTGGAGGAATGAGTGGTACAAAGGGGTACCAACTAGTTCTAGTCATGATGGAACTTCTCAAAACATGTAGAGGTCAAGAGGCTCATTAATAATATGACTCATCAAAGCAGTTCCTCAGGAAAGTGTAAAAAAACCAAGTGAAAACATATGATTGACCAAGCAGATGGTGATGATGGAATGAGAAAACCAAGGCTCATATGGGAAAAAATGGTCGATGAAAATGGTAATCACAAGAGATAGGATGAGAATGGTTTCATTTTTACGCAAGCTTGAAACATGAAAAACTATGCTTGAGATTGGTTTCTTTTTTACATAATACTTGAAACAGAGAAAAAATATGCTTGAAATAAGTTTTCATCCCCCTAGCATAATGCCTCAATTCTAGGCACATGCCCCGAAAGCTTCATTTCATTCACCTAAGTAGACTACTAGTTACTAGCAAGTGGATGGAATGAAGGTTCATTTACGAGATCAAGTGAAAGATCTGACTGTGAATTCACGAGATCTAATAAAAGAATCGACTGGGAATTTATGAGATCTAATCAAAGACTCAAACTAGAAAAGGACTTGTTTTAGTTTTTAATGAGATTGACACAAGACAAAAAACTCTCCAGAACCTTGCTGCATTTTTTAACAAGCTTAACACAAGAAAATGAACTCTTCTCAGTGCCTTGTTTCATTTTTTAGTGATTTTTACTGAAGAAAAGGAACTATGCTTAGGACATTTTATTTTTTGAAAATCTTGACATAAGATAAAGAACTCTGCTTTGAGAGTTCATTCTTTAATGAGATTGACACAAGACAAGGAACTTTGCTCCAAGATCTTGATCATGACATCCAGAAGGCCATGGATTCTAAGAGGTTCTCATCATATGGGAGAACAACACTCTGGAAGGTTTAAAAGGATCCAATGGAAAGATAAGACTCTAATGCCCCCAGTAAATGATGCACTAGATCACCAACTATATCATTAGTTGATGTGGGCATGGAAGAGGTGGCGACATAATTAGTCTGTGGCAGGAAAGATACCACTTGCATATCAGGACCATTTAGGGAAACTAGTTGATTAGCATTCAAACTAGGACCAATGAATGAAAGCTGGTCAATGGTCATGATTCTTCCTTCATGCAGGAAAGACATCACATGAAAGGGAGAAGAGGGAAGAGTTCCCATGTCATTAACATAGTCAAACTCGAGGAGTAAATTAAAATAAAAAGGGCCTTAAACTACCATCACATCTTTATAGATGGTATTTCCTACCAACGTAGTATGAAACTGAGGGAGGACCCTTAACGATTAACTGGATTGTCTTGTAAAGGCCAACAAATTCTGGGTAACAAGAACAGGCTGTAGGGACCCAAAAGTTTGCCAAGTAGTGGAGGACAAAATATTAACATATGTGCCTTTGTCTATATTTATGCTAGGTATGAGCATATTAAAATATTGTACTATGATCTAGAAGGACACATAAGGAGGAAGATGATATCATGCTAGTCAGCTCTAATCAAACGAAATGACCATACTACTTGGAAGGGGTGTCATGGGAATAGGGTAAGTGCCCCCTTGTGCTATGGGAATGGGAAAATCATCCCTTTTCATGTGGGAACAAGAGGATTCCCCCCCTATGCTATGGGAATGGTAGGATTTCCCCCTAGTTCAATGGAATCTAAAGAAAGGAGAAGAACCTAAGCAGTATGAAGTTTACTCTCTACGGCAAAGGTATGATCAACTTAAGGTGGAGTTGAGTCAACTGTTTTCTCAACCAATGGTTGGTTGGGAATGAACTCATGGGATTAAAATTCAAAGAGAGTGTGATTGAATGGAGATAGATTATGATCAATCACTTCATCAATTAGTGGAGGATTATGGAAACGCTTCTGGTAACCAGTCAGAAAACAAGGCTAAGAAGCATTAAGTTTTTACAACACTTTTGAGGCTTCATCGAAATAGGGAAAATGGTGAATAAGATGATTCCCTTCACATAACCTACATGAAAACTTAACTTTACCCTTATTCCCATGGAACGTACTATCTCTAGGTGATGGTTTGTCACCAACATGATTTCTAGAGGCTGATGACAAAGGATGACGTGAGCCTATGGACCACACTTCTAATACCATGGGAATACCAAGAAAATATCTATGAAAGTGGCCACCCTTACATAATTTGCAACGGAACTTAACTTTGCAAGACTAATTGGAAGGTTTCTCCATAATAGTTGCATGGGTAGCAATGGTTTCTTGGTTTCCCCCTACTTATTTTGCTTCTTCTTTTTCATTCTTTTCTTCTTCTTCTTAGCATCCTGTTACAAGAATCAAGACTTTTAGTGGGCAAGGAGGAAGAAAGGGATGAAGAAGAAATAGGTGAATAAGGAAAAGGGTCAAATTTAGGATCAAATTGAGGTTGATTCTATTTAGGTGGAGGACTACTTTGTTGAGAAACAATTTGGACATTCATAACCAAGGAGGTCGAAAATAACCGAACTGGTAAACTAATGATAAATATGGGAAGGGACAATGTTTCCATATAAGAAGCACCAATATTTCCAAAAGAAGGAAAGGGACCTAATGGGCGCATCCAAAATATACCCATAGGTACGTGGAAGCATAGTCCATAGTAGTCTGGTCTAATGCATAACTATACGATGAGAGAATTCTCATATCATTTTCATGCTTCGAGCACCATCCAATATACTAGAAAGTACATGGAGAATGATCCTATACACTTAGGTACATGGAATCGGATATCACCCCCAGAATCTAAAGCTTAGAGAGAATGACAACTCTTATGTTTAAGGAGGCCCGAAAATGTCTCTAGCCTAGATCTCTACGCATATCGTTAAGTTTCAAATACTCCTTTTGTTAATTGAGTGAATTTAGAGTTTATTTTGAATTATGTCTCAATTTCAAGTCACAAAACTCAACGCAACCTGAACAAACCTATAATGCAACTAATATGACAAAAATAACTCGTTTCATTTTCTTTTTAACAATGAAAGTCCTAAATAAGTGGGGGAAGAAGAAATCAATCAATAATGTACCAAACAAGTGATGAAAAAATCAATCTCTTCAACTTCACTATTTCAATCAAAATCAAAGCCCTATACGTAATGAAAAGAGATTTTTCTTTTCAATTCCACTTAATTTTAAGATGAACACGAAGATATTCGCCTAATCACTAATAAAAATCACTTTTCAGAACAATTATTGGACACTAATTCCTTCAAGCAACCCAATTATCAATCAATAAATTTACTAATGACCTAATGAAAGGAACAAAGCAAAATCTAAACAAATTCTCATCAAAGGCATTCAAAAGCAAAACAAAACAAGATGGAGGCTTCTGCGATAGTTAAACACATCGAAGGAGAGAAGGAGTACCAATTAGAAACAAGTTAATAAGAGAGAAAAAACATGAAAAGGATTTTTTTTGCATGAAACAGGGATCAACAGGAGAAAAAAGGCTATGATTTATCTACAATGCAGGTACAAAGAAGGTCATGGTGCTCTGCAACATTCTATCAATGAAGTGAGGGGTGCGCTAATAAAGGAAAAGGGAGTTTCAGACACAGAAAATCAAATGCAGCTCAATGAAAGGTCTTCCTAGGGTCAATTCAAATCAAGTGAGACATTGTACGTCTGTTCAAGAGGTGTAACAAGGGATAAGTCAAGGGAAACACTGAGGGAATGAATCAGTTTTGAGTATGGTCGCAAATTTTCTATACATAATCTATGACTATCGACAAAAGTATCTTTCCTAGACCTAGTGGCTTGGTCTAGAAAAACAAAAATCAAATAATATAAAGTTATCCTTAGAGGAATTGGAGAATGAAAATATGCTTACTTGTGATCTATCATAATTTCTTCTCTCCTCTTGGATTCTAGGCTGCAACTCTAGCTCTGATCGCTATAATTAGTACCTGCACAAACAATCAACACGAGCCAAATATCTACGCCATTTATGTAGCATTATCCAATCACTCTATTAAATGGATGAACATAGAATTGTAATATATGAATGTAAACATAAAATAACACATATAGGAAAACGAAATACTCTTTATATTAATATGAAAGGGAGAGTTTTTACAACCAAAAGTGGAATCTGACCTCGTAGAGATCTCCCCAAGTTGACTTGTCCTTGCCGTAATGTACACATCGCGATCACCTTAATGCATGGATTGATAACTCTATTATGATCAAAGAAATATCATAAGGGTATGATTAGTCTCCAAAATTCAACCTCTAGCTTGTGGATGGTAGTAAATATATATGAGAGGATAATAGATTAGGAATTATTATCCATTTACTAATCTAGGATTGAGATCCACTCTTGATGGGAGGATGAGGTCAAGGGATAAGAGGTAAAAAATCCAAGGTAGGATCAGATGGGATTCAAATTTCTTATCGAAGGTAAATTGTTGTAATAACTCCTGGAAACTTATGGAAGAGGAAACTTAAGGATTATTTTTATTTTTCCTGAATTTGTAGAATTGGTCCATCCCTAATAAGGGACAACCTACTCTGATTAGAGAAGGTGTAGAACTGAGAAACCTGTTTCTTAACGTAGGTCCCTAAGGGGCCACAGTGTGCTCAGAATTAAAAGCACTGAAATAGAGCAGTCAAGGCCATAAACTTAGGGATTTGGGAGAGTCATGCTTACGGCTTTGTGTAGGGATGATGATAAGGTGTTCACGATATTAATGGATCCAGTTTGTAGTCCTATTGACCAAATGTCACAAAATGGCCAATAATAATACCTATAAGCATATATAGAGGTCCACATGTGGAATATGATTTCTATATAGATTTTTAAGCCATATTTCATATATGTATGCTTCCATATAGATGTGCATATATAGAAGATGGCTTCCATATGTGCAAATTTTTTATACACATATATATGGAAGCATGTATATACGAAAAATGGTTTCTGTATATTCACATGTATATATATGGAACTCATCTTCCGTATATGCACACTTACATATATATCTACATATACCAAAGCTACATAAATAAGCATCACTCCCATATATATGTTCATATACAAAAATGACTTTTGTATATTTGCAACTTTTGTATATATATATATATATATATATATATATATATATATATATATGGAAGCATGCATATATGAAATTTAGCTTTTGTATATGCGTGAATTATATATATGCACAAATTTTGTATATGAGCATTGATATGTAACGTTTATATATGAAAAACACACATATGTAGAAATGCAAGTATATTTATAAAAGTTGGTTTCTATATATGTTCTTACATATCTTTATGCATATACAAAGGTATACACATGGAATATGGTTTCTATATAGATATTGAAGCCATCTTTCATATATGAGTGCTTACATATCTATGTGTATACACAAAATTGTGCATATACAAAAGATGAATTATCTATATATGCAACTTTTGTATATGCACATATATATGTTCCTTATATATGTAGGCTTTGTATATGCACATATATACATAAGTCATCTTATATATATGCATGCTTCCATATATATGTGCATATACAAAACCGTCACTTCTATAATTATGTGCATATACAGAACATGTATTTTTTATATGCGCAACTTCTATATATGTATGTATATATGGAAGATGACTTGTGTATATGTATAACTTCTATATATGCACATTTTCCATATATCCACGTAGATGTGGAAGTGCACAGATACAGAAGATGGCTTTCGTATATGGCCAACCTTTGTATATACACGAAGATATGGAAGTCTTCCCTAGTAAGTGTGTGAAGAATATTGTGAGGGAGGATGATAAGAAAGCCAAATTACAGACACATAAGACAAAAAAAAATGAAATGGTTAATTTTCCTTTGAAATCTTAATGTGTTAGACAATAAAAAAGAAAGATTTTTGATAAATAGGTTTTCATGTGTAAACAAAAATTCTAATGACCTAATGTCCTTCCACTCACTGAGTCACTGGGCATTATGAAGGATTTTAATAAAGTACTTGGGCTACATCCTGAAATTACTAGTGATGTTTCCAGTAGCAAAAAAACCAACCAATGTATGGAAAACGTTTTTTATCAAGTGATACTAGGGCCATGTCCCGAAAAAACTAGTGACACTTCCAACAGTCATTTGAAATTACCTCTAGTTGCAAGTGCTACCATACCCATGACCTATAAATTAATATTCCCTATAGTTTAGTGGTTAATCTACCTATATCTAGTGGGAATGAGTGAATCTCAGCTTTTGGTTAGAAGCTTTGGACTAAAATCCTCTACCAAGCATCAGTAGATATAAAGCGGCATGTGATAATATGTCATCTAGGTCTTACCCCCTTCATGGGTCTCTTCTCATTACCAAATTTTTACATTTGGTTCTGTAGATTGAGAATAATTTATAGAGCCTCATCAACATGTGATTCACTTACATAAAAATTAAACTCCTTTCCATTAGTGATACATCTCCCAACTCAGCTGCTTGAACTTCTGCCAATTCAACTTATGGATCACTAGATATATTAGATTGAGGGCCTTGAAGCTTATGATATCCTAGGTATGCATTAAGCTTTTTATTTATCCATCTCTCCTTAAACACATCCTCTTGAATCTCACTTCTTGATCCAACCCCCTCCCTGGACCTTGCTGAGAAATTATCCAATCAAATTTAAACGATGTCCTCAGTGTCCACTTGATCTAAGCCATAGTCCACTAATTCTCCATCCCATGTGAATCTATATAGAGTTTTCATAAAATATATCTTGAAACTAGAAAACCTATAATATAAGGTTTTCCCATAATCATCCCTAATAACTCTTATTATCTTCTATTGAAAAATAAATGTATCTCATTTATCATTCTCATATAATTGTAAGTTATATATTTATATATTACTAATATAATTTTGATATTAACAAATGTAGTTCTAATTATTTATTTATTTATTTATTGACACATATGGTTTGGAATTAGTAATTAAGAAACCTAATTGTATGCTTGAATTCAAATATATACATATATGAAATTCACACTTAGATTGGGAAGTTATATGTTTGAATTGACTCTTTCAAAATAGGATAATGCTAGTGGTTATAACATTTCGAATTATAAATTAAGATATTTAATTGTAAGTTTCAATGAATTTGAAATAGAAAAAAATATATTTAGATAAATATACATGATATGTCTATATTTATTTATATTATTTAGAGAGTTAATATTAAATTTAATATTATTTAAATTATTTTTTTTTTTTCGAATTTAGTCTACTTCTATATTCATACAAAAAAATTACAGCGAAGGCACTACCTCGAAAGTTCAAGCCAAGTGATTGGCAGAAAAAAAAAGCTTGACTACCTGATTATGGAACCAGGCCTGAGACCTTACATCAGAGTAGTGATTACCAGGGGACATTGAACAAAACAGAGGGACTCGAAGCCCTAACTCATAACAGAACTAATAATAACACAAACAGAAATAGACTTCGACCTGAAACATTGACGGAGGCCCGTGACAGGCATGAACACTGAAAATCAAAATGAGAGAGGACTTCGGCATCAGAGGCTGAATCAAAAAACTAGAGGTGCTAACTAGTTCCATCTGCATTAGAGGTTGTCGGTTGTTCCTCCACAATTCTGCATCCCCATTGTCCTGAATACGAGGAATCAGAAGAGTGATCCACATAACTAGTGGGCTCTCCTCTCACAGGCTTGCTTGGGCTAGCATTGGTGCCAGTGTGCATCGTAGGCGTGCCTCCTAAGACATGGCGATGGGTTGCAGTTTGACTGGCCTGCCTCTGTTCTACAGGAACCGCCTGATGAGAAGCTCGTGAAACCGGTGCATTTTCACATTTTTCGACCGTCACCGAGACAATGAAGGTGGAGTTGGCCAGAGAACAAGGAATGCAATAGCGGGCTGTGGGATGCGTAGTGTGTCTGCAATCTCTGCCTCTGTCTTGCCCCCTACCACTGCCTCTACTGCGTCTGGTCTTGGAATGGTTCGTGGCATCACCAGAGGGCTCCTGAGAAGTGGAAGGGGGTCGATTTGATGCTCGGCCCCACGAACCACCACGCCGGCTAACCGCACGCATCCTCTGTCTAGGCATCTTGAAGGGATGAGGACTACTGCACAAAGAGTAGAGTGCGAAGAAAGAGCAGAGAGGCGGATAATCCAGGAAAGCCGAGGATCGAACCAGAACGGAGTTGTGCACACCGAGAGCCAGAACAAAATAATGCTCGAAGACTGTAAGAGCAAACGTATCAAAACAGAGACAGACTATCCCGAAATGGCGGATGACATACCCCAGAACTAACAGATAGCAGGAGAACAGGCAATCCCGTCAAGAGATGATCTGGACATCAACTCTATAGACCGAGCCGAACTCCATCGCGCTAAGAACCTTGAGCTTGGGTGGTAGCTTGAATGCTACCATAAATGCCCTTGTGCGAAGCCGCCTAGCCATCCTAGAGCTGGTACATTTGGCGCGGTAGGGGTGCCACCTGCCCTCTTCGCACGCCATCCGTAGACTATCCTGACTGTCATTCACCCGAATCCAGGATTATTTACATTATTATTATTATTATTGAAAATTGTATGTTTAAATGAACTATTTATTATATTATAGAGATGCAATTTACATGGCGTAATGTTATATGAATTTGATTTTATTTTATAAATTTAAAGTAAGAAGGAAAGTCTTTTGTTTTGTTATAAATTTAGTAAATATGTTTTTTTTTTATAAATTCAAAATAATAATAAAAAAAATGAGTAAAATAACTAAGGTATACATCTTGATTTTAAAGATGGATGGGATTTAATTCGCTGTGGAATCAACCAAATTGGGTGCCAAATTGGGTGTTCTAAAGGACGTGTATGGAATCCATGAATTTGTATGGTATCCATGACTTATCTCGTCTCGTCTCCATGATAGGGTTGACCTCTAGCGTGACGAGGCCTTGGACTAGCTTTTGATCACATGGCGCCCACATGGAAGCAAATCAACAGATAGAAGCAGACCAAACTAGACCACCCAGAAGCCCCCAAGTTTAGAAGGACAATAGTGGTTAGATAAATCTATTGTGTTTAAATGTTTTGTAATTTGTTGAATACAATGGAGCTTTCTAGAGGGTTTATAAAATAAAAGTTGTTAGAATCATATTGAAGAATAGGAAAGGTAGAAACAAGATGTTTCTTTAACAATTTTGGAATGTTGTTGATGATGAATATATTTAAATGTAAGAGTTTTGGTTCGTATTCACTTGTATCAATATAACTACTTAATATTTTCACAAAACAAAAAAATAAAAAATTATTTGAGAATGCAGTAATTCATCACAATTATTCAAGGAAAGCCACGTCATTTGGAATGATCTATTTGTGATCCTTAAAAGGGTTGAATTACATTTGTATAAACTAAAATAACACACATAATCTCTCACATACACACATTATTTATATATTAAAATACAAATAAAT